>JASEVX010000005.1:78715030-78806842 GCA_031761405.1 Serripes groenlandicus
AAATCATCTAGACAGAAAATGGGAAAACCCTCTATTAGTGAAAGTATGATATTTAACACGTTCCCTCATATGACAATTGTGCAGCAGACGACTTTGAACATATTTTGTCAAAAAATAGAAAATTATATAATCCAATAGATGACCTATGACTTAAAGTGGAAAACATTGTGGCAAAAGTAGAAATTGCTCGTTTTTTGAGCAATTTCTTCTTTCGTCACTATGTTTCCAAAAAGCCGCCTGCTGCAGAGGCGTCAGAAAAGCGTCTATATGAGGGAAAGGGTTAATTCAATTGAAGATATTGTGAAGTCATATTAACCCTCACCGACATATAGACGCTTTCTGACGCCCTGACTACTTTTTAAAACAATGAAAACAACATTTCTCCTTTGCAACAATGTTTTTATTTTTTTTCAATAATTATACCTTCATTTATAAAGAGTTCCTATATATGCTTTTGCTTAAATAATTTCAAAGTCGTCTGCTGCAGAGTTGTTGTATTGTGGGAAAGCGTTCAATAGACCGATGATATAGTGCAGCGAAGAGATAACCGTGTTACTAAAGCGAACAGTGAAGACAGACCGGTGGACGCTTTGCTCCAAGGGGAGCGCCTCTCGACCGCCCAATGTGTATAAATGGCCGTATTATTCACGATGGACGATTTATTAGATAAGCCTATGCATGCAGACTTGAAAATGGCCGCATCAAAACGGCATTGAGTTGGAAACAAATCGTGTCATACGAAAACGGATGTTTTGCATATCTTGTTTTAGCAGAAGAGAAAGGTATATAGGCGTTAAACCATTTCTTACGTACTATAAAAATCTGCATCAGTCAATTTTGAAAACATTTCGTAAAACTTTTGGAAACTCTTTTTAAACAAAAAAATAAATCATCGAATGAAGTTTTTGTTTTAATGGGGTTTTACGACGCTTTCAACATTGTTTCAATCATATCACGGCGACAGTTCACTTATTCATGATCCCTGGGTAAACAAACCAGTACTGGGCTAGACAATGTACCTTGCCCCAAGGGCACTCCAGCTTGACCGTCGTGCCGCGACTGGGGATCGAACACGGGACACCTGGTATCAAATCCCTCGAATCAAGTTGAAAACATTGTGGAAAATGGAGAAATGGCTCATTATGAGCTATTTATGCTTTTGCAACAGTGTTTTCAAAAGTCGTCTGCTTCAGAGGCGTCAAAAAGCGTCGGCATGTTGGAAGGGTAAACTCATTGGGGTTACGCCATAAGATTTGACAACAGTCCAATCTAATCCAGTCTTCACCAATCTTTCTAAATGAATTAATACTAAATTTGAATAATGTTCGAAATATATCTTGGAGGATTATGGGGGATTGGGGGGATGGGGGGGGGGGGGGGGGGGGGGGGGTTGGGCTCCAGGATCACCACATTTATCATGTATTTATTTCCACCGCCTAATTGGTGTCGTGGTAGAGCATCCGCCTCGAGTGCGGGAAGTCAAGGTTTCAATCCCCGTCCGGGTGATACCAAATACTTTAAAATGGTAGTAATGGCTGCCCTCCTTGACACTCAGGGTTGCGGGGTTAGCATTACGCCTGACTGGGTAGTATCAGGATAAACAGACCAGTAGTACTGGCAACTTACCCAGGAAACGCCGTGATATAAACTAACCAGTAATACTGGTAACTTACCCAGGAAACGCCGTGATATAAACTAACCAGTAATACTGGTAACTTACCCAGGAAGCACCGTGATATAAACTAACCAGTAATACTGGTAACTTACCCAGGAAACGCCGTGATATAAACTAACCAGTAATACTGGTAACTTACCCAGGAAACGCCGTGATATAAACTAACCAGTAATACTGGTAACTTACCCAGGAAGCACCGTGATATAAACTAACCAGTAATACTGGTAACTTACCCAGGAAACGCCGTGATATAAACTAACCAGTAATACTGGTAACTTACCCAGGAAGCACCGTGATATAAACTAACCAGTAATACTGGTAACTTACCCAGGAAACACCGTGATATAAACTAACCAGTAATACTGGTAACTTACCCAGGAAACACCGTGATATAAACTAACCAGTAATACTGGTAACTTACCCAGGAAGCACCGTGATATAAACTAACCAGTAATACTGGTAACTTACCCAGGAAGCACCGTGATATAAACTAACCAGTAATACTGGTAACTTACCCAGGAAACGCCGTGATATAAACTAACCAGTAATACTGGTAACTTACCCAGGAAACGCCGTGATATAAACTAACCAGTAATACTGGTAACTTACCCAGGAAGCACCGTGATATAAACTAACCAGTAATACTGGTAACTTACCCAGGAAACACCGTGATATAAACTAACCAGTAATACTGGTAACTTACCCAGGAAACACCGTGATATAAACTAACCAGTAATACTGGTAACTTACCCAGGAAGCACCGTGATATAAACTAACCAGTAATACTGGTAGCTTACCCAGGAAACGCCGTGATATAAACTAACCAGTAATACTGGTAACTTACCCAGGAAACGCCGTGATATAAACTAACCAGTAATACTGGTAACTTACCCAGGAAGCACCGTGATATAAACTAACCAGTAATACTGGTAACTTACCCAGGAAACACCGTGATATAAACTAACCAGTAATACTGGTAACTTACCCAGGAAACACCGTGATATAAACTAACCAGTAATACTGGTAACTTACCCAGGAAACACCGTGATATATCTGATGAATTACCGAAAGCGGCGTAAAACAGCAAGCAATCAACACCGTATTTAACCCTTTCCCTCATACGACAATTCCGCAGCAGACGACTTTGAACATTTTTTATCAAATCATGGAAAATCGCTATAATTGAATGGATAACCTATGACTAAAAGTGGAAAACATTGTGACAAAAGGAGAAATTGCACATTTGGTGCAATTTCTTCTTTTGTCACTGTTTTCAAAACGCCGTCTGCTGCAGAGGCGTCATAACGCGTCTATATGAGGGAAAGGGTTAACAATACCCATTTTCCACATGACGCACCTGAAATCATGTTCATTTCATTCATATTATGGCTCTTGTTTTGCATATTCTTTTGCACGAACAGTCATCGGGCGCTGTAAAAACCCTTCTCCAATATCTCACTTCCTCAGAGCAGTTGTTTTGGACCATTCTGCTAGGTAGCTTACCGAAAAGTCGTAGGTTCGCACAGTCTGATTGGTCGCAAATGCCTTACGGTTAGTTTAAACTTATTTATTATTAAATTCGGTTGCGAAACAAATGTTTATCTTATACTAATCACGCTCGATGTCTGCTTCCTGGAGACATAACCAGTATACTCGCGCCGTTTGTGTGGAAATAAAACAAACAAAGTCAGAACCCGCTCATCGAGGGATTCGAAGACCTAACACTGCACCACTGTCTTCCTTGCGGTTCATTTTGACATGGCGCCGCTCATATGCACACTATGGATACATACATGTTGATTTTTCCTTGTCCAAATGTACATAGAGTTTCACAGAACTATTTCTCGAACAGTACAGACATCTATACTTACAATCAAACCTGTGCTTAGGATGCAATTTCCCAATTATTCATTGTGTGCATAAATAAAAGACCACATGTGAATATAAACCAGATTCTTCCCTTCCCATGGGTGGTCTTTAAACACAGGTTGGACTGTATATATGTCAAGTCATATGGACTTTGAGGACAACTTTAGTAGAAGCCGTTGCCCGTCATTTCCTTCGTGTCAAACAGTATCACAAAATCAAACAAGGATGCAATCAATTATACACTTTTAAGATTTGCTAGCCTAGCCCCGGTTGCTTAGTCGGTAGCGACGCGGGCTGTCAATCCAGGGGTTGTGAGTCCCTACTAGGCCAACTTTCTTTCTGACGATTGACAAAAGTCAATGCGACATGCGTCATTCGTCTTCCACCAATGGGCTAAGTCTATGTGGTGGAAAAGCAGCCAGTTGCTTGGGAAGATTGTTGTGTGGAGTACTGGTGTGAGAAAACCAGGACATGCACGAGTAGGTAAACTGGCCGCCGTGATATAACTGAGAAATTGTTAAAAACGGCGTTAAACCCCAATCAATCAATCTAAGATTTGCTACGCTTATCTTCTGCTTTCAAATTGTGAGAGATCCAAACACGAAAAACACTCACGGTAAGAACATTACTCGAAACCAACATTATGGCCTCTGCGTAATGTATCGACCGAGATCAGCCTGCGCAGTCCGCGCAGACTGATCCGGGTCGACACATTCCGCCTCCGGGGGATACATGTATAGAGTAACGATTGCTGAAACAGAAAATCCACAGGAGGCGAAAGGTGTCTGTCCCGGTAAGCCTGCGCGGCATGCTTAGGTAGATCCGGGTCGATACTTTACGCAGAGTCCACAATGATGGTTTTCTCGCGGGATGGTTCATATATACTATATAAAGAAAAATAACAATATCTGAAAATTGGTATGATGTTGATAATTGAAAAAATATTTTTAAAAAGAATAGAAAGCATTGTTGGAAATGAACTTATTATTCTCTTTCCATAGTACATCTATTAGATTATACTAATATATTAACATCGATTGCGATACAAGCTCTAAGCTGATATCATTCAGGCTCGATATCTACTTCCTGGAGAACAGTACTCACGTCGTTAGTGTGGAAATATCCCAAACGCAGCACCTGCTTATATATGACGGGATTCGAGCCCGGGACCTTTGATAAGAGAGGCCGAGGCTCTATTACCGCACCGCACAACTGTCTCCCACAAATCAATAGCATTGAAAATAGGATAAACATCCTGACAAATTGTGGTTCTGGCAAGGGAAAAGGTTAACACTCTCCTGCATACAGACCCTTTATTATCGTCTCTGCAGCGAACGACTACTGAAAACATTGTGAAAAAATAAGAAAATTAATCATAAGTTCTCCTTTTGTCACAATATTTTCAACTATACTCAATAATTATACTTACATTTTTCAAAGACATTTTTCAAGATTTTTCAGATTTGTTACCAGATGTTTTCAAAGTCGTCTGCTGCAGATTTTCTGTTTATAGGGAAAATGTTAATGGATTAAATGTTGTCTGCATACACCGAAGGCACCAGAATTCACCGAGTCACTCGAGGGGAATAATGTGTACTTAATTTGAATTTAACGATGTTTTTATTCTAATAACATTTTAGTCGGAAGCGAAAGCAATAAATGGCAGAATTTCTCGGATGAAATTAGCCACTCTATTGACATGCTGAAAGATGTAAAAAAGAAGAAATGCCAGCAATTGTCGTGTAGATGTGCGAAACGATGGTGTAAAATACAATCAATCTTGTCTCCTTAACCCTTTCCCTCATGTTGACGCTTTCTGACGCCTCTGCAGCAGACGGCTTTTTGAAAACATAGTGACAAAAGAAGAAAGTGCACGTTTTGTGCAATTTCTCCTTTTGCCACAATGTTTTCCACTTTTTGTCATAGGTTATCCATTCAATTATGGAGATTTTCTATTTTGTTGACAAAGTACGTTTAAAGTCGTCTGCTGCAGAATTGTTGTATGAGGGAAAGGGTTAAGGAGGCAAATCTTGTTCTTATTTTCAAAATGTCTCTCTCGTTATTAGTCGCCGGGCAGAAGCCCGCGACTTCTATTTTTAATAGCTTTTCGGAAATCACATGGGAGGGCGGCTTATTATTAGAAAGAAACAAATCTAGATGATTTGAACATATTACAATTGTGGTTGTTTACGAACACTAATAAATGACACATCTAAAATGAAATAAATATTCCGATTTTTTAATGTTTGCAGTTTTTTTTATTTCACTCGCATTTAAGTTTTTTGTCTTATTTACGAAGACAAAAGTGGTCCCTTCAAGACGTGAACCAACACCCCCTAATGCAGACTCTTATGTGTCATCATTGAGGTCAATTTCGGATTCTCCTTTTAATAGCAATTTTAACTTACTAAATGTTGTTTTCATGTTCAAAGAGATGTCTTGATTTGTGTAGAATTCATTTAATAATGTTAATCCATGAATATCTAAAGTAGGAACTGTTTCTAAGCTAAATATAGACCCTATTCTGTTGTGTAGTTTCGTGACCTTTAACATCGATTTTCGCGCATGCGCATTTCGATATGAAAAAGCGAGTGATATTATTTTATTTTAGACAAGTACAAGACGAATGTTTGACGCAAAGCGTCAAAGAGAAGCCGCAATATTTCGTTGTACATGTAGAAATAAGAAAAAAAGAACATTTTTAAATCCACAAACAATAGAACAATTTAAACTGTAGACGGTATTGCTGATATATTTCTCCTTTTGAAGACTTTTGTTTTCTTCAAATTACCTCCCTTTAAAGCAATACCAGGATATTTACCTTGTGATTCGAATAAGATTGACAAACATTGAAATTATATGAATGAATACTATTATTTAAATAAGTAACAACAGCAAAATTAAATTAAAGCCAGATAAATGTGTACACATTTCGTTAATTTGTTATAGATACCCTAATGTATAGATATGAATATAAACTTTATAAGCAAATGTTTTCATTTCAACGTTCCTAATGTTTGAATAGACTAAGGAAAGTCAAGAATACATAAATAAATCAATGCAGTCTTTTCCGGCGACATTGATGCCTTGCATCAACTTTCTCTTGTATATACTGAATTAACCCGTTCCATCATACGATACTTCTGCAGCAGACGACTTTGAACGTATTTTGTCAAAACATAGAAAATCTCCATAATTGAATGGATAACAAAAAGTGGAAAATATTGTGGCAAAAGGAAAAATTGCACGTTTGGTGCAATTTCTTCTTTTGTCACTATATTTTCAAAAAGCCGTCTGCTGCCTGCAGAGGCGTCCGAAAGCGATCTATATGAGGGAAAAGGTTAAAACCGTTCAGATTAGCCCAACACATCGAACACTCGGCAAGGTCCTGGTCAAAGGCACTAATTTGATTGGTTGATTCGGCTATCACATGACCGAGTGCTGTGTGTGTGTGTGTGTGTGTGTGTGTGTGTGTTTAGGACAGGTTGAATATGTTCGATATGTTACGGGTACTCAAATGAATCATCGCACTGCTGAAGGGAAAATATTTTTGAATCTCTTCCCTCTTGCATACGTATTTCGAACCCATCTGCAGAAGACGACTAATGCCACATTGTGACAATCTCTTTTTTAATAATTATTCATTCTTTGTTTTAAAATATATATTTTCAAAGTCGTCTGCTGCAGATTTGTGAGTTGAACCATAATTCTAAGGGTACCCAATAGAACCACATCTTTGGATTTGAAAACTGATATTTAACCCTTTCCCACATACAGACGCTTTCTGACGCCTCTGCAGCTGACGACTTTTCAAACAATGTTGCAAATGAAGAAATTGATCTTAATAAGCAAGCTCTCCATTTGCCACACTGTTTTCAGCTGCATTCAATCAGTATACTTCCCATCATACAGATTTTGAATTTTTGCCTTTAGGAAATGTTGTCCAAGTCGTCTACTGCAGATTTGTTTTAAGATGGAAAGGGTTAAAGCATCAAAATATGCCTAAAACTCTGGAACCATGACAAGGGCAAAACTATTTTCGGTTCTTGAAACTGAATGGTGATGATCATGTTCAGCTAAGGCATCTTCAGACATCTGGTGATCCTGACCCCTTTCGCAATGCAATTACACGGTAAGTTGGATTCTATACAGTCTACGTTTGCCAAACACGCTATTAACCCTTCCCTCATATAGACACTTTCTGACGCCTCTGCAGCAGATGGCTATTTGAAAACATAGTGCAATTTCTCCTTTTGCCACAATGTTTTCCACTTTTAGTCATAGGTTATCCATTCAATTATAGAGATTTTCTTCTTTTTTACAAAATATGTACAAAGTCGTCTGCTGCAGAATTGTCGTATGGGGGAAAGGGACATTTCGCTGCCAAAGGTGATTAAAGGCTTTTGCAAACAACACAGATCCTGAAATCTGCATTCTTTGTCACTTGGACACTAAATTTTACCACATTTCCGGTTGGACGAACAATGGAGTGGTCCAATTTTCAACATGGAAGAGTCGACTTTGTGAAATCCGGCAGTGAAAGAATTAAATGGTTTTGTTTCGTGATCTGTTATAGCAATTGCTAAAAAAAAAAAATCGAATTCGCCCTAAATGTTATTCTTTATGTTATCCAAGTAAAACCAGGGTAGAAAATGTATCGTTTTTTATCAATAAAGTGAACTTGGGTCATTTTCAATTGTCCCGATGAAGGGGTTTCCTATTTAAAAATACTTACCCCGTTACTGACAGGGTAGAATTTGCGATGGAAAAAGTATCGAAAACAAGAAAATCTCACCGATTATAGGGGTATGTAATATGTCAGTTATCATATTTTAATGCCCCAAATACAAAAATAACACTTATTTTCTTAAAATTGGATTTTTTTTTCCACAGTTGGGGGGTATCTGGAGTTCAGTCGCTTTAAAATCAGATGGCACATTTGTGCATTCAGATTAGGACCCTTCATTTTAGCTGTTGAGTCAACTGCGCTTTTCTGAACACTGGTACAGGAAAACCCACATACGGGAGTTTTGTGACCAGTGAAGATCCAGATCAATATGTGTTACTGAAGACGGAGCACGTTTTTTTAACCCTTTCCCTCATATAGACGCTTTCTGACGCCTCTGCAGCAGACAGCTTTTTGAAAACATAGTGACAAAAGAAGAAATTGCACAAAACGTGCAATTTCTCCTTTTGCCACAATTTTTTCCACTTTAAGTCCTATCTTATCCATTCAATTATTGAGATTTTCCAGTTTTTGACAAAATATGTTCAAAGTCGTCTGCTGCAGAATTGTCGTATGAGGGAAAGGGTTAATTGTTGTTATCAGTATATTTCATGTTTGTGAGGGTTAGCTCAATATGCAATTGGAACCGTAGCATCAGAAGAGTTTTCACGAACTGTGGGAGAAATTTACCGATCAAACGTGACCATGCCTAAACACTTCCAGTGTCTGGTAAGCTTTAATCCTTTGAAATGGTTTAAACCTTTCCCTCATGTAGACGCTTTCGGACGCCTCTGCAGCAGACGGCTATTTGAAAACATAGTGACAAAAGAAGAAATTGCACAAAACGTGCAATTTCTCCTTTTGCCACAATGTTTTTCACTTTAAGTCTTAGGTATAATTATAGAGATTTTCTATTTTTTGTCAAAATAAGTTCAAAGTCGTCTGCTGCAGAATTGTCGTATGAGGGAATGGGTTAAACCTGTCGGAAAAAAATTATAATAATTTATATATTTTTTATATAATAAAAGATAAATACTCTTTTGGAAGTCATGTCAGTGAAGTGAAAAGATCAAAACAAAGTTCTACTTCACTCGATTTCGGTCAACTTGGATGTTCTTCTTTCCGAAATATTTTGCTCGAATGGACTCTACCGGTTTTTTTTGGACTCTTCTGTGTAACCAAACGAACCAGCTATACGGTTAATTCCCAGGCCTTTTCCGTTCCACAATGGCTGCCAAGTTTTTGTTGAGAAACAAACGAGATGTTCCGGATGATTTACCCTCAAGACAGCCATTACTGGAAAGTAATTTAAAAACGGATAATCATTATTACCGATGTCTATCTTCCAAAAAACAAACAAATTGGAATTCAGGGAAGTTCCAGTAGAAATAACTATGAGATGACATTCATTGTAGGAAAAACCTTTTTTGGAAATAGCATTTCAGAAAATAATTATTTAAACAAGTTAACAGCGGTTGGTGGGTAAGCAGTTATAATTTCCTGCGACGACACGATCCTGAAAGCGTTTGTCATGCAAAGTGATTCTATTAGAAAATATTCTGTCAAACAAACGTTCTTCAAGCATCCTGGGGCCAAATGTTTTCTTCTCTGTTTTGTATAAATAGTTTTCCATGACGCTATTATACATGTGACCGGATAGGATGTGGTTTTTGTCCTATAATTACAAGTCTGCAATATATTTTGTAAAATTAATGTTTTTGCTAATTGGGAGATAAGTAGGAATCCTGATTTGTCTTCTAATAAAGTACTTGTCGAATAGAGTTTATGTTCTATGTACTTGTCGAATAAGGTTTATGTTCTATGTACTTGTCGAATAAAGTTTATGTTCTATGTACTTGTCGAATAGAGTTTATGTTCTATGTACTTGTCGAATAAGGTTTATGTTCTATGTACTTGTCGAATAAAGTTTATGTTCTATGTACTTGTCGAATAGAGTTTATGTTCTATGTACTTGTCGAATAAGGTTTATGTTCTATGTACTTGTCGAATAAAGTTTATGTTCTATGTACTTGTCGAATAAGGTTTATGTTCTATGTACTTGTCGAATAAAGTTTATGTTCTATGTACTTGTCGAATAGAGTTTATGTTCTATGTACTTGTCGAATAAGGTTTATGTTCTATGTACTTGTCGAATAAAGTTTATGTTCTATGTACTTGTCGAATAGAGTTTATGTTCTATGTACTTGTCGAATAAGGTTTATGTTCTATGTACTTGTCGAATAAAGTTTATGTTCTATGTACTTGTCGAATAAAGTTTATGTTCTATGTACTTGTCGAATAAAGTATATGTTCTATGTACTTGTCGAATAAAGTTTATGTTCTATGTACTTGTCGAATAAAGTTTATGTTCTATGTACTTGTCGAATGAAGTTTATTTTCTATGTACTTGTCGAATACAATTTATGTTCTATGTACTTGCCGAATAAAGTTTATGTTCTATGTACTTGTCGAATAAAGTTTATGTTTTATGTACTTGTCGAATAAAGTTTATGTTCTGTTCTGCTATATCTACATTTAATCACTTTTGGTTACTGTTAAAGATAAAATACGCATTTTTCAAAACATGATAATATACAGTAAATCTCAAACAACTTTACTATTTAGCTGCCAAAGGCAATAAAAGGCTTTTCCAAACAATGCAGGCTCAGGAGAGACATCTCGTAACGATCTGTCTCTCCTGAAATCTGCATTGTTTGCCACTTAAGCATTGCATTTTACCAAATTTCCTGTTGGATGAAAAATGGAGTGGTCCAATTTTCATCATGGAAGAGTCGACTTTGTGAAATTCGGCAGGGAAAGAGTTAAAACTGTAAGCATTATTAACTCGTTCCCACTTGAAGACACTTTTCGACGCACATGAATGACTTTTGAGCATGCTTGAGTGTAGCAAACGAAGATGATGCTGATGGTGAACACTTTTTTCTTTTTCCACAATGCTTTCATCTCTATTCAATAATTATACTTTCATTTATCCACAGGGACTTGCTCCTCTAAAAACAGATATGACCTACTATGCATAGATATCTATGTATAGTAGGTCATATCTATCATTAGAGGAGCAAGTCCCTGTGATTTATTGAGATATTCCATGTATTTATTTAATTGGTTTGAAAGTCGTCTGCTGCAGATTTGTTTATGTTGGAAATGGTAAAAGAATGAACCGATGAGCTTGAGAACAGATAAAAACTGTCGTTTCGAGAAACTTTATTCAAAACACAATTGAAATATACTACAGATTATGACATTTATGATAATGCAAAAACTGTTATATCGAAATTTAGTTTTAATCCTTTCCCACATACAACTTATCTGCAGTAGACGACTTTGAAACTGACAGAGTCACAAAAACCTGAAAACTTTCCATAAAAGAAAGCTTAATTTTTAAATAAAGTTGAAAACATTGTGGCCAAAGGAGAAATTGCTCATCATGAGCAATTTCAACTTTGGCCACAATGTTTTCAAAAGTCGTCTGCTGCTATTGCGTCAAAATGTGTCTGCAGGCGGGAAAGGGTTAAAGGACTGTCACCTTGTTGCTCAATAATGGTTCACAGATCTCCATCATTTATATAAGAGTCCGTCAGTGAGATTGATTGTTCGGTGTTCTACGCTTTCAATATTTTGTCAGTTATATCACAGCTTTTCCTGGGTAAGTTACCAGTGCTACTGGTTTATTTACCCTGAAACCAGCCAGTCACAGCCGCGAGCTTGGATCGGACCTGGGACCCTCAGTGTCCAATCCTAAAACCCTAGAATTGTGACCAAGCTTGATTCTCTCCTTTATTTATGTTATGGCTTTTACAATGCAGTGGAAGACAGTGGTCAAGTGGTAAAGCGTCGACCTCTCGTACCAAAGGTCCCGGGTTCCAATCCCCGTGATGAGCGGGTTCTGCCTTTGTGACTTTCCCACACAAACGGGGCGAGTACAGGTTAAGTCTCCAGGAAGCATAATACATCGGGCGTGATTAGTATAAGCTGGAAACTTGTTTCGCAATCTCGATTTTAAAAAAACAACAACTGAAGTTTAAACTTAAACTTAATGAAAATTGAGATTTACTACAATATCCCTTTTCAGCATGAACGACATTGCTAATCAAGCTACTTGTTTTTCAAAGCATTGAATTATTCCAAATATTCCAATGCCAACCAAAACTTCTCGATTGAGTGTCAAATACACGTTCTGGTAACTTGCTGGGGCGAGCATTTTCATTTATTCCGTTAATAGTTCTTCCTATTGATATGCATTTAGATTACTTTTCGTACGGGACATAACCTTTATACAAGTTTTCTGGTGAATTTTAATGGCTTTTATTTGTTTCGGGCGTTTATTCTTTTCCTCATATAGACGCTTTCTGACGCCTCTGCAGCAGACGGCCTTTTGAAAAAAACATGGCGACAAAAGAAGAAATTGCTCGAAACGAGCAATTTCTCCTTTTGTCTCCATGTTTTCAACTCTATTCAATAATTGTACTTTCATTTAAAGGGAGTTTCCAAATTTTTGCGGGTATGTTTTCAAAGTCGTCTGTTGCAGATTTGTTGTATGTGGGAAAGGGTTTTACTGTGTTCCTATACTCCGTTGTTGTGCCAAAGTATATAAGCTCGTCTATGCAAACAAAGGTACAGGTTTGACATTTGTGAACAGTGTAGGTTCAGATCAGTTTTTAGATCTGTGTATCAAAGTCTTCACAACTCACCAGAAGCTTAACGCTTTCCCCCATACAGAAAATATGCAGCAACCGACTTTGAAATAATCTAGACGAAAATTCGGGGGAAATCTCTATAAATGATTGTAATTTTGGTTAACTTTGCCACACCGTTTTCTGCCTTGCAAACGGCTTTTTGAAAACATGGCGACAAAAAAAGAAATTGCTCAAAACGAGCAATTTCTCCTTTTGTCTCCATGTTTTCAATTCAATTCAATTATTGCACTTTCATTTAAATGGAGTTTCCATTTGTGTGCGGGTATGTTTTCAGGGTCCTCTGCTGCAGATTTGTTTTATGTGGGAAAGGGTTAAACCTTTCCTACATGTATTTCGACGAATCTGCTGCAGTCGATGACTTTAAACAGGAGGATCTTGTCAAATGGTGGAATCGGTCACGATAAGCAACTTCTCCTTTTGATACAATGTTTTATTTTCATTTCCAGACAGTTTCCATAGTTTTACCTCGTGATATGATATCAAAGTTGGTCCGCTGACGTGTGTTGTATGTGGGACAGGGCAAAACGGTCGCGTTCCAGTCTAACAACATGCTTTCAATTTTATCCCCAGAATTTTGAATGGATAAAAAAAAAAAACAACAACAACAGGAAATGTAGGATTTTTGTCCCAAAACAAAATAATATAATTGATATCCGACGACCCCATCGGCGCTGATAATCAAGATTTAAAACGACAGAAATCCATCGTCTTCATATCGACCTGCTATAAACCCTTTTCCCTCATGCAGACACTTGTTCATACATATGTAGCAGACGACTTCTTAACAATATACTGGCAGAAGGACAACGTTGTAAAAACGAATAATTTCTCCTTGTTACATTGTTATCAACTCTATCAAACGAATGTACTTTTAATTAGCAATCGTGTTGTCGGAATGTCATTATAAATCTCGCCTACTGCAGATGTTTTTATGATGGAAAGCGTTAAGTCGATGACGTAGAAATCGTGTTGCTAAATTAACCAGAAAATGAATCTTGGGGGATATTAATGAACAGAATCGTCATCAATTTCACTGTCCGGCCCTGGACGTTTCTCATCTCCTTTGCGTGTTTAGACTTTATTAATTCGTTTGCTGATACAGACGACAGTTTACGCAATTGCAGCAGACGGCTTTTAAAATTATATTCAATAATTATACGTTCATTTATAGAGACTGCCATTACTTTTGCCGCGATGTTATCAAACTCATCTACCGGGGATTCTTGGTATGTGGAAAAGGCTTTAGATATCACATCAGAAATACAGTGAACCAGAACTCAATCGGTCGCTTCATCTATATATGGCAGTTATACCTCGTATATAAATGCCAATTCCCTAAAGTGATTATCTCTCTTTATTACGGTGTACCGTTAGGGCCATCGTGCTATCGTACTATCGTGCCATCATCATCGTGTCATCGTGTCATCGTGCAATCGTCATCGTGTCATCGCGCAATCGTCATCGTGCTATCGTGTCCTCACCATCGTGTCATCGTACCATCACCATCGTGTCATCGTGTTATCATAGCATCGCCTTCCTGTCTGACATGCGCATAGACTCGCACTTGCGTCATGATGTCGTCTGAGGAAGCGGTAAGTATTATAAATTAACCTGCTTTAAATACTTACCGCTTTCTTCCTGAGGTTTGTATCTTAGTGCTTTGATTCAAGTGACATGTAAGAGAAGACCAATACCAGGGGCGTAGCTTTGCAATAATCAATGTGTAGGCCGTCTCGTGAGATAATCAACACTGTGGACTCTGCGTAAAGTATCGACCCGGATCAGCCTAAGCATGCCACACAGGCCTACCCGGATAGACACTTTTCGCCTCCTGTGGATTTTCTGTTTCAGGAATCGCTACTCTATACATCTATCCCCCCCTAAGACGGAATGTGTCGGCAGGATCAGTCTGCGCGGACAGCGCAGGCTGATCTGGTCGATACATTACGCAGATGTCTATCGCCGCAGCTGGTATAAGGATATGCTGGATACTCTTTCACTGTCGAATTTCACAAAGTCGACTCTTCCATGTTTAAATTTTGGACCACTCCATTACTCTTCCAACATGATATTTTATAAAATTGAATGTCTATGTGGAAAACAATGCAGATTTCAGGAGAGACAGCTCGTTATGAGCTGTCTCACGTGAATATGCATTGTTTGTAAAAGCCTTTAATTGCCATTGGAAGCCAAAAGGTTAAACTTTCTTAATTTTGTATAATGAAAATATTCGATAATACTTGCAAGTACAGTCCCATGCGCTCGCTTCTAGATATATGCGGATCCGCCTTGCACAAGCGACTAAATTGGGGAAGTTCGAACCCTGGTCACGGCGTACACGGTGTTATGCCCTTGGATCAGGCACATTTTCTAGCCAAGTACTGGTTAGTCACTATTCGAACATGGATAAGTAAGCATTCCCCGTGAAATAATTGAAATTCTCTTGAAAACGGGATAAACCCGTAACAAAACATTATACAATCAGACTTATGACACTTCAGATTGGGAAACAAACATGTACACTATTCTTTAATTAGTTATAATACGATATGTTATTTCAAGAGTCGATTGCTTTTCAAATATCAGTGTGAAAGGACGAGCCATCAGGAAATTCGAAAGTGTGATATGGAAATAGAGTTATGTAAACATTATTTAGTTTACATCGATTGCGAAACAAGCTTTCAGCTTATATTAATCACGCTCGATGTTTCCTGAAGATTTAATCAGTACTCGCGCCATTTGTGTAGAAAAATCCCAAAGTCAGGACCCGCTCATCACGGGACTCGAACCAGGGACATTTGATACGAGAGTCCGACGCTTTACCTCTGCAACACTGTCTCCCAGTTGATATCATAGTTGAAAACATAGTTGGAATTGGAGAAGTTGGACGTTTTGAACATTTAATTTTTTCATTTTCGGACAATTTTTTGAAGGTTTTTCTGTTGCAGATACGTTTCAACTCATCTTGAAAGGAGTTTGATATAAGTTTAAAGACGAAATGTGAAGTTCCTAGTGTGGATAAAACAGATCAAGGAAACGTCCCTGTTCCGATTTTTCCGTGTCGTAGAACTTGGAGTTAATTGAAAATTTAATGGTAACAGCACAATATAATGTCTTTAGGCGCATTCTCTTATTCTGAATTATTGTGTTAGCTGCTGATTGCTTGTAAATAGTAATTGCTTTAATAATTAATCTACTTAAAATTCTCAGAAATAAACTGGCAATAAAAACCTGGTTGCCTATTGTCTAATATTCACTCTATTGTTATCCTACATACACATACGAAAACGCATTTAAGACATAAATATTACAGTGTGGCTAACATATGAGCCGTCCCGCGAGAAAACCAACATTCTGGACTCTGCGTACAGTATCGACACGGATCAGCCTAAGCATGTCGCATAGGCTTACCCGGATAAACACTTTTCGCCTTCTGTGACTTTTCTGTTTCAGGAATAACTACTCTATACATCTATCCCCCTAAGACGGAATGTGTCGGCCGGATCAGTCTGCGCGGAGAGCGCAGGCTGATCTGGTCGATACATTATGCAGATGTCTATCGCCGCAGCTGCATTGTGGACTCTGCGTAAAGTATCGACACGGATCAGCCTAAGCAAGCCGCGCCTCCTGTGGATTTTCTGTTTCAGGAAGCATTACTCTATACATCTATCCCCCTGAGACGGAATGTGTCGGCCCGGATTAGCCAGCGCAAATTGCGCAGGCTGATCCAGGTCGATACATTACGCAGATGACAACATCATGTTGGTTTTCTCGCGGAACGGCTCAAAAATTTATATCCGTTGTTGATAATTCTGTCTCAGTATATCTTGGCAACGTATTCGTGGTGTAGTGGTTAGAGTGTCTGTCACGGCAGCGGGAGTCAAGGGTTCGATCATCGGTCGGGGTCATACCAAATATTTTAAAAATGTTAAAAGTGGTGTTCACACCCTGGTCGTCCGGTTTGCTGGGATAACATTACGACTGATGCATCAGTAATGTGATAATTAATTCCGGAAGTTCTGGAAATTTACCAAGGAAACTCCGTGATATAACTGAAATACTGTTGAAAGCGGTGCGTAAAACTTTATACCGAAAATCAAATCAGATTCTCCTTCTGTTGATGATTATTGTGACTAGTCAACTCAAGATGACTTTTGATAATCACCGGAAGGACTGAATGGCCGAGTCGGGGTTCGAACTCCGGACCCCTGGATTGTCAGCCCTCATCATTACCGACTAAGCTATGGGGTTCGGCTTTCACTCAAGCATTTAGATTTAATGATATGTGTGTCTATTTTGTTGTGTCCCAAAACTATAAAGATCACTATACACACAACAAATGAACTGATTTAACATGGTCATTTATTACCTTTAGTTATCATCTGCATCTTTCAAGGTAAATCTGCCAAGAATCCATGTTCATTTCAAAACTTATTCGCTTTCTAGCCAGCTATTCGTATGGACATTTTTCAGTTGATGTAAACATATGTTCAGTTAATTTGTACCGGGAAAAACAGGTGATTTTCAAAGGCGCTGATGAGTAAAACAGGCGGGCGAACATATATCCTTTTCCTGAAAATGCACTATTCTCTCGTCTGTTTTGCAAGCGTTACATTCGTCAAACCTCGTGTAGTAAAGAACCTAAAGAACAGCAAACAGTTTCCTCCTCTCTTTCATCGCAATGTAAAACACAACTGACAGTAGATACGAAATAATAAATGCTTTACACGTTGAGTAATTTGGTGGCCTCAAACCTTGATATTAGAGGAAAGGGTATGCAACGTGTGCCTTAGTCTCGACTGTCTTTCAACAGTTCCGGATATTTCCGGGTCGGTAGTGAACGTTTTCCCTTAACATATTAACGCAATATCCAATATCCAGCATAAAAAACAACAGTTAACGAAAACAACACGCGAATCATGTCTCATCTTGATCTGCATTGTTCGTTACATTTTCATTAATTTCTTGGCAAATATTAGACTAAGAAAATACCAAATGTTAAGGGCGGTGATACTGACTGCAGGGATTTAGCAGGATAAGGGTTAAACCCAACCATAAATCAACTTTCCTTTCCTAACCTTTCCTTTTTCCCACATGTCAACAAAATTGCGGCAGACGAATTTGAAATTACGTAGGTATAAGCAAAAGAAACGTCTGAGCAATTTCTCCTTTTATCACAATGTTTTCAAATATACGTGAAAATACGTCTGCGTGTGTGAAAGGGTAATACAATAATACTCGCTTATAATGGTTCTTTGTAACAGTCATCCAAGATTTAGTTGAACGGCTTTTATGATGTTTTATAAAAAGAAAATATGCTTACCGGAGTGCATTGATCCAGATTCAGGTCGCAAATAATGATAGTTGTAATGATCCAGATTCAGGTCGCAAATAATGATAGTTGTAATGATCCAGATTCAGGTCGCAAATAATGATAGTTGTAATGATCCAGATTCAGGTCGCAAATAATGATAGTTGTAATGATCCAGATTCAGGTCGCAAATAATGATAGTTGTAATGATCCAGATGCAGGTCGCAAATAATGATAGTTGTAATGATAATAATAATTTAAAAATTAATAATAATAAATTCATTTAATGAAGGTTACGTATTAACATGTATTTTGCAGTACAATCTTTTTTATTATATAGCATATGGCTTTCAACATATATATCTTTTTATTCATACACACACATATACGTACACCCATATAAACACTTACATATACATACACATACACACCTACATTCCCAAACATATATAAATACAGTTAATATACACAGACATGCATACATAACGTTAACGTATACATGTATGGATAAGAATATATAATATATATATGGAAAAACGCATGTTAAGCAAGCATTCATCAACTTCGCGACAGACATTCAGCAGTTGTTATACTTAATATTAGACAAGTTCATGATAATCAAAATTCATATATAATTTAAAAAGGTATTACTCCAGAATACAGTCAACCTTCTAGATTCAGATTGGTCGCAAATATCCAACGACTGGTGTTCATGGAGAGCCTGGTATCTCTCTAACGTTGTTCTCTCTAACATTATGTGGGAGGTGCGATTGGTGTTCATGGTGAGCCTGATATCTCTCTAACATTGTTATCACGTACATTATGTGTGAGGTGCGATTGGTGTTCATGGAGAGCCTGGTATCTCTCTGACAGTGTTATCACGTACATTATGTGTGAGGTGCGATTGGTGTTCATGGAGAGCCTGGTATCTCTCTAACGTTGTTATCACGTACATTATGTGGGAGGTGCGATTGGTGTTCATGGAGAGCCTGGTATCTTTCTAACAGTGTTATCACGTACATTATGTGGGAGGTGCGATTGGTGTTCATGGAGAGCCTGGTATCTCTCTAACGTTGTTATCACGAACATTATGTGGGAGGTGCGATTGGTGTTCATGGAGAGCCTGGTATCTTTCTAACAGTGTTATCACGTACATTATGTGGGAGGTGCGATTGGTGTTCATGGAGAGTCTGGTATCTCTCTGACATTGTTATCACGTACATTATGTGGGAGGTGCGATTGGTGTTCATGGAGAGCCTGGTATCTCTCTGACATTGTTATCACGTACATTATGTGGGAGGTGCGATTGGTGTTCATGGAGAGCCTGGTATCTCTCTAACATTGTTCTCACGTACATTATGTGGGAGGTGCGATTGGTGTTCATGGAGAGTCTGGTATCTCTCTAACGTTGTTATCACGTACATTATGTGGGAGGTGCGATTGGTGTTCATGAAGAGCCTGGTATCTCTCTAACGTTGTTATCACGTACATTATGTGGGAGGTGCGATTGGTGTTCATGGAGAGTCTGGTATCTCTCTAACATTGTTATCACGTACATTATGTGGGAGGTGCGATTGGTGTTCATGAAGAGCCTGGTATCTCTCTAACGTTGTTATCACGTACATTATGTGGGAGGTGCGATTGGTGTTCATGGAGAGTCTGGTATCTCTCTAACATTGTTATCACGTACATTATGTGGGAGGTGCGATTGGTGTTCATGGAGAGCCTGGTATCTCTCTAACGTTGTTATCACGTACATTATGTGGGAGGTGCGATTGGTGTTCATGGAGAGTCTGGTATCTCTCTGACATTGTTATCACGTACACTTTGTGGGAGGTGCGATTGGTGTTCATGGAGAGCCTGGTATCTCTCTGACATTGTTCTCACGTACATTTTGTGGGAGGTGCGATTGGTGTTCATGGACAGCCTGGTATCTCTCTAACATTGTTATCACGTACATTATGTGGGAGGTGCGATTGGTGTTCATGGAGAGCCTGGTATCTCTCTAACATTGTTATCACGTACATTATGTGGGAGGTGCGATTGGTGTTCATGGACAGCCTGGTATCTCTCTAACATTGTTATCACGTACATTATGTGGGAGGTGCGATTGGTGTTCATGGAGAGCCTGGTATCTCTCTAACGTTGTTATCACGTACATTATGTGGGAGGGTGCGATTGGTGTAGAAAGACCTACATGAAGCGGGTCTTATTGACATTTGTGAACCTTCATTAAGAATTTCTTTGGGGTTGAACCGCTATTCGCATTCACGAGCTCTGGGTTGACAGTTTCGCCATCTTCGGAGCTGCCTGACGTAACCAGTGAGACGTAGCAAAAATTCAGTGTGGATCTTTACTTTCGGCGTTACTGAATAGCTTATGTTGAAGTAAATGAAAATCCCGAGTAAATGTTATTCCTAATTTATAGTCCGCCTCGGGCGCGGGTTCGAGTCCGGTCGGGTCATACCAAAGACTTTAAAAATGGTAGTAATGGCTGCCCTCATTGGCGCTTAGAGTTGTGGGGTACCACTGACTATAGCTTGTTTCAGTAAATGGACCAGTATTACTGGTAACTTACCCAGGAAAACGTCGTGATTTAAATGAAAGATTGTTGAAATCGGCGTAAAACACCAAACAATCAATCAACATAATGCATAGTGAATTGTTATCTGTCACGTGATTGAACACCAGATATAACTCCATGTAAATTAACATTGTTGCGCATTCAAGATGCGACAGTCCAATGTACAGGAGTAATTGAAATGATGGTCGTTCTCCATGTGTGCCATAACTAGTTGTACATACACGCATATAGTGAAGATGTAATTTGCCATACTCTGTAGACTTTGATTGCGTGCTAGATTTCATAAGGAATGGAGGCATTATGTCATTATTGTTCAATATCATATATATGGAAGCACTCAAATAAAAATAAAATGTGGTGTCCTACTTTTATATTATAAAGTATCCCCTAATCGGCAATCGTACGGATTCAAAGAATGCTTATGTGCATAAAAGACCAAATCTCTGCATTCCTGTTTCTTTGTCTTAACTACGGTGTACCGTTAGGGCCATCGTGCTATCGCGCTGTCAACAAGCACACGCGATGCCACGATAGCACGATGACACGATGGTGATGACACGATGACACGATGGCGATAGTACGATGACACGATGGTGATGACACGATATCACGATGACGATGACGCGATGACACGATGACACGATGGTCATGGAGCGATGCTACGATGGCACGATGACGATGATGCGATATTACATCGCGTCATCGTCATCGTGCCATCACCATCGTGTCATCGTACCATCACCATCGTGTCATCGTGTCATCGTGTCATCACCATCGTGTCATCGTGCTATCGTGGCATCGCGTGTGCGCGATAGCACGATGGCCCTAACGTAACACCGTACTTAACAGTTTCACGCATCTGCATCAGACAACTTATGAAAGCATTGCAGCAAAAGGAATAATTACTCGCGATGAGCAAGTTTTTTCCTTTCAACAATGTTTGCAAAACTATTGAATAATAATAGTTTATGTCAAAGAGGGTTTCCATACTGTTGCTTTAATGCGTTCAAAGTCGTCTGCTGCATATTAGTGTGTAAGTGCAAACATGCTAAGTGAAATTATTGTTGACAAATCACTGACGGTTGTCAAAGAAAGGATATGCAAAATGACGTTATTGAGTGTCAGTGATAATTGAGCCGTCCCGCGAGAAAACCAGCTTAGTTGACTCTGCGTAAACTATCGAACCGGATCAGCCGAAGCATGCCGCGCAGGCTAACCCGGACAGACAATGTTCGCTTCCTGTGGATTTTCTGTTTCAGGAATCATTACTCTATATACCTTTATCGCCCTGAGACGGAATGTGTCGGCCCGGATAAGACTGCGCGGATTGCGCAGGCTTATCTGGGTCGATACATTACGCAGAGGCCATAATGTTGTTTTTCTCGTGGGACGGCTCAAATGTGTTATAGTTGATTGCATGTATTACTCAACAATATCGACCTGATCATGATCGGTGTTCATTATTAGGACCTACATGCCTATGGTTCCCCCCCCCCCCCCCCCCCCCCCCCCCTCCCCCCGCCACAAATAATTTAACCCTTTCCCACAAACAACTAAATTGCAGCAGACGACTTTGAAAAAAAATATTTGGGCAAAAAAATCTCCACAAATAAAACGTTTCATTTGTATCCGCTGGGAGTCACTGTTCTTTACATCTTTTCCCAATAAAATCTGCAGCAGACGAAAGTTTAAAATAATGAAGTCCTTAATAAAGAAAATCTCTATAAATGATTGCATGATTATTGAAATGAGTTGAAATCATTGTGGCAAATGGAGAAAATGCTCATGATGAGCAATTTCTTCTTTTGCCACACTGTTTTCATATGTTTTCTGTTGCGGCGGCGTCAAAAAGGCGTCTGTATTTGGGAAAGGGTTAAACTGTTCGTCATTCGTCCTACAACGTGCATTTGAAGAAAGTACATGTACGTCATACTAATTTACATATTTGCACAAAGGTCAGGATCAGGTCAATGTTGTCGACCAATCAAATACAAGCTAACCCTGAACACTGTCCCATTATACCCAAATCAAGAGAAGATCAGAAACAACTTTTACTCATTCTAGTTCTAAAGTGTTTAAGTTTTAGTTCTTCCACTCTATTTCGAAAATAAGCAAGATCCGGTGAAATGGGGTCCCGATGTACATGCATTCACAGAATGTGAAATGATGACCAATGTCTGTAGAAAAATGTCAAAGCAATACACGCACCTGACATTTGAATGGCACGTACCGTTGTGTAATAACCAATCTCCTGGTATTAATAAGACTTATTAACTTCAGTCAGGGAACTGAACTTCTAATTGGAGGAGAAAGAGCTACTGGTCAGTCGAAGGTCTTTGTACTCAGGGAGTGCCAGGCCCATTACTATACCTTGTGTATTGTATTGAACTAATAATATGGAACCAGCAGTCTTAGTGTGTGACTTATCACTTGACACCGTGAACAGGGAATACAAAGCATTTACCCTTTCCATCATACAACAAATTTGCAGCAGACGACTTTGAAAATGACTACTAAAAAATATGGATAATCTCAATAATTGTAGGTGTAATGACTGAAAAAAAAAATGTTGAAAACATTGTGTCACGATGTTTCCAAAAGTCGTCTGCTGCTATTACGTCTGCAGGTAGGAAAGGGTTTAATGTCCGCGGAGATACATGAATGTTTTGGGTTTTTTAAAAACCTCTGAAGTCGTAGACCTACTACATACACTCGGAATCCCTTTGTGGGATGTTGATGTTGTTACGGAGATGCATCAAGACCCCATTTCGACAGCCACGGGTCAATTTTGTTTTATTTTCTATTAAATATTTATTTTACAAAAAAGATGGAAACTTCCTTTAACTCGACCATCACGAATATAGTTCTTTATGTAACAGTTTTTAACCCTTCCCCCGCATACCGACGCTTTCTGGTACCTCTGACTGCAGCAGACGTCGTTTGAAACAATTGTCGTAAAAAGGAAAATTAGCATCTCATCGGCAATTTCTCTTTTTACCCCAATATAATCAACTCTATTTAATGCTTAAGCTTTCATTTATATAGTTTTACCACATTTTAACCAGATGTGTTCTTAAGTCGTCTGCTCCATGTTGCTTGTATGCGGGAAAGGGTTAACTTGTAAAAGTCGGTTGTATTATTCACAGAATAAATGCTCACAAATGATTCACTTTTTTTCGTTTGAACAAAATCCCACATGCATACGAATGTTATCTCATCTGCAGTAGATGTATTTTGGAAATTATTGTAGCAAAAGAAGTAAATGTTAAAAAAAAAGTTTTTAACTCCAAAATGTTTCCATTTAAGAGGTTTTCCATTCCATGTTCTAGGCTCATTTAAAGAGATTTGCCAAGTTTTAACTAAATGATTTCTAAGTCGTCTGCTGCATATTTGAGTGTTTGGACTTGACTCTAT
This sequence comes from Serripes groenlandicus, assembly GCA_031761405.1. NCBI lineage: Eukaryota > Metazoa > Mollusca > Bivalvia > Cardiida > Cardiidae > Serripes > Serripes groenlandicus. The sequence goes on from JASEVX010000005.1 coordinate 78,739,328, forward strand.
CAGAGCCATTGACAATATTGAGGTGTTTATTTTTTTCAAACAATACAGATTCAGGTGAGACAGCTCGTTACGAGATCAGCATTGTTTGCCTTTCAGTAATCAAAATAGTCCAAAACTGTTATTACATGAGAAATGGAGACGCCCGATTTTGAACATGGAAGAGTCTACTTTTAACAATTCGGCGCTGAACGAGTTTAAGTGGGTAAGCGTGTCGTCAAATCTCTATGGACAGTTGAATAATCTCGTCAATAAAAGGGTATTCTTCTCTCTTTCATTATATGAAGGCACACTAGAACTAAATTAAGATTGAGAAGGACGACAACAATTTTCAATTTTGATTCGTTGTTGCATTTAGCCCCAGTCCCTCAAGGATAATCGAAATAAATCAAGAAGAAGTATGCGGATACAATTTACAAATTCATCTCGGTTTATTTGAAACAAAATAATGAAAGAGTAATGAAATTCTGTACGCCGAGCCCTTGTTTACGATCGTATGAGAGATTGATTGATTCTTGATTGTATTGACTAGAGCTGCGTTCTACGATATGTGTTTCGGTCGTTCAATCCTGTTTAACCCTTTCCCTCATATGACAATTCTGCAGCAGACGACTTTGAACATATTTTGACAAAAAATAGAATATCTTAATAATTGAATGGATAACCTGACTAAAAGTGGAAAACATTGTGTCAAAAGGAGAAATTGCACGTTTTGTGCAATTTCTTCTTTTGTCACTATGTTTTCAAAAAGCCGTCTGCTGTAGAGGCGTCAGAAAGCGTCTATATGAGGGAAAAGGTTAAGACTATGTTGGACGTTTTGTGTCCTGTTATGACTGGTTACTAGCCGTCGTTCAATCCTGTTTAAGATTATGTTGGACGTATTGTGTCCTGTTATGACTGGTTAATGGCGGTCGTTCAATCCTGTTTTAGACTATGTTGGGACGTATTGTGTCCTGTTATGACTGGTTACTGGCGGTCGTTCAATCCTGTTTAAGACTATGTTGGGACGTATTGTGTCCTGTTATGACTGGTTACTGGTGGTCGTTCAATTCTGTTTAAGACTATGTTGGACGTATTGTGTCCTGTTATGACTGGTTACTGGCGGTCGTTCAATCCTGTTTAAGATTATGTTGGGACGTATTGTGTCCTGCTATGACTGGTTACTGGTGGTCGTTCAATCCTGTTTAAGACTACGTTGGACGTATTGTGTCCTGTTATGACTGGTTACTGGTGGTCGTTCAATCCTGTTTAAGACTATGTTGGGACGTATTGTGTCCTGCTATGACTGGTTACTAGCGGTCGTTCAATCCTGTTTAAGACTATGTTGGACGTTTTGTGTTCTGTTATGACTGGTTACTAGCGGTCGTTCAATCCTGTTTAATACTATGTTGGACGTTTTGTGTTCTGCTATGACTTGTTGCTAGCGGTCGATCAATCCTGTTTAAGACTATGTTGGGACGTATTGTGTCCTGTTATGACTGGTTACTAGCGGTCGTTCAATCCTGTTTAATACTATGTTGGACGTTTTGTGTCCTGTTATGACTGGTTAATGGCGGTCGTTCAATCCTGTTTAAGACTATGTTGGACGTATTGTGTCCTGTTATGACTGGTTAATGGCGGTCGTTCAATCCTGTTTAAGACTATGTTGGGACGTTTTGTGTTCTGCTATGACTGGTTAACTAGCGGTCGATCAATCTAGTTTAACTCCTTCTAACAAACACCAAACTTGCAGCAGACGGCTTCGAAATAATCTAGGTCAACATTTGGAAAATCTCCATCAATGCGATTAGTAGTACTATTGGTTTAAGACTAAATAGGACTGCCGTGCACAGCGAAAGTTAGTATTACACTGTGTCTTTATATGTAGAGTTAGCGGTCGTCCAGTCCAGTTTAACACTGTGTCCTGATATGACAAGTTGTTAGAAGTCGTTAAATCTAGTTTTAGACTGAGAATAAATTGTTTTACAACTTACATGAAAAGAGGTCGGTCAATCCAGTTTCGACCATGAATAACTGCACATCTTGGGGCAGACTGGGAGAAAATATATAGCAGTTCGTGTTTGAAAATGGATTTGCGGAAGAAAAAAACCCAGTGTAAATCAAAACCATATCGATACTGTTTGGATCTTGGTCTGTCTTTATTTCCAAAGTCACGCATGTTTAGATCTATGCTTTTCTTTATATCCAAAGTCACGCAAACCTTTTAGAATTCGTGACACACATATCTTCTTCATTCAAATCAGAACACACTTGCAGTGCTTTGATTTTCTTTCTTAAAGTTCCGGTTAATTTAAATCACGGTGCTCGTCAAAGTTCCCGCATTGTGTCGGTTAAGGTCGCACACCGCTCTGAACCGACAGGGAATTATTGTCTAAATGAATGGGGTTGTGATTGATTGGTTCTAACGAACCATTAGATTAGCGGCATCCCGAGTATATGGGTGAAAATCATCACTATAAAAAAATACCCATAGATTTATTGCATTTTAATACCTTAGTTGTGTATCGTGCAGTGTATATTGTTTATTGAAGTTTTATTTTAAGAAGTGTGGAAAAATGTCGATTTATTTCAATTAGAAGAACAATGTCTTGCACATCAATTTATTATGTGGGTTTAAGCAAGCGCTAACTATCGTTTCCAAGAACAGATGTCGTCTGTCGGGCAGCCAAGACATCCATTGTAAATGACACGGCTTTGGCATCACGTGTATGTAGTACGTGAAAACCTGCAGTTCCATTGTAATTAAGCATGTCTATAACCCTTTGACCGATGGTTAAAGGAACGTATCCTTTCACATAATAGACATGCACCGCTTGCTCTTCAAGCAATATATATGATATATAGTCAAACCTGTGCTAAAGACCACTTTTGTATAGCAATTACCTGTCTAGCGACCATACTTTTAACTTCCCAATTACTCCTTTTCTGCATAAATGACCCTGCATTTAAGACCGTCTGTGATCAAACATCCGAGTGTTCTCGTGTGTGGTCTTTGAACATAGGTTAGACTGTACGTATTCAATGCATTTCCAACATACAACAAAAGTGACGCCCGACCACTACTAAGACATTTAGGTAAAAAATGTGGTAAATATCTTTAAATGATACTTCTTATATTGCATAGAGTTTAAAACTTTGTGGCAAAAGCAGAAATTGTTCATTTGAGCAATTTCTCCTTTGCCAAAATGTTGTTGTTATTATCTCTTTCAGCGCCAAAGGCAATATTGAGCTTTTTGCAAACAATACAGATTCAGGTGAGTCAGCTCGTAACGAACTGTCTCACCTGAAATCTGCATTGTTTGGCTGTGGGTTATAAAAATATTCCAAAAATCCTATAACATGAAAATAGAGTCGTCCGAGTTTGAACATGGAAGAGTCTTCGTTAAACAATTCGGCGCTGAAAGAGTTAAGTTGTCTCCTGTGTATGCGTCTGAATGTGGGAAAGGGTTAAGAGTAACCGTTAATCCCAGGGAACAATAGATAAAACCGGAATTCAAATGTGTAACGGTCTGTATTGATAATTTTGCCGGAATTAAGGGTAAATGATTGATCCGTGTCTAAGAGGCTATCCATAACTACAAACGGGCCACTTCATGCGAAATGGACCTATGTGTATGTACGGACAGTGAATGCTCTGGTGAGTCTATACTATCGTTCGTTCTGAACAGATTTCCGGGATAACGCTGTCATTTTAACCTTGTCTAAATGTCAACAAACATAGATAAAGCATATACGTAGCAATAGATGTAAAGATGCATGAAGAAGATATGGAAGCGTCCTTGTGCCACAGTCTATATTTACTTATGAGAGATATTACCATCTCCTATTTGAACTCTTTTGACTTTCAGATTTGACATCATTTACAATAACGCACAAGTAGTAGGATTACACTGCTAGATTTGTGTCATTATATACATTGAGGTATATTAAACATAAAGCCGGACGTTGGAGAGTCTTGTGATACTGTACTTTTTAACAGGCTCATCCGAGTCTGCACTGTACGCAGATGCAATGCAACTCTTTCAGCGCCAAAGGCAATATTGATGTTTTTGCAAACAATGCTGATTCAGGTGAGTCAGCTCGTAACGAACTGTCTCACCTGAAATCAGCATTGTTTGCCTTTTCGTTATCAAAATAGTCCAAAACTTTTATTACATGAGAAATGAAGACGCCCGATTTTGAACATGGAAGAGTCTACTTTAAACAATTCGGCGCTGAAAGGGTTAAGGCGGCTAAGATTAATCATGCGCCACAGTTTGTAATTTGATTGGTCAGTAGGTGGTTTGTAGTATTACGGTATGCCTCGGCCACTGGAGTTAATTACTAACCAGTACTATACTAGGAAGAATACCTTGCCCAAAGGCGCTCCATCATGACCGTCTCTAACGATAACGAACTCTCAACTCTAATTCACTCGTATTTCTTACGTATCCGTTTCGTGCTAGATTTTGTAAATGATATATATGTATGTCAACGTGCTGTACCAACACGTAAGACTAGATAACCTTCACAGGTGGCATATATATTGTTAACAGCATTAAGTGCAGATAGAACACAGCCAGATTAATTAGGTTTTTTTTTAGTTTACGTAGGCACGAACTGTTCAAGGTGAGTTATTGTGATCGCCGTCCGTCAACATCTTCTCCTCTGTAACCGGTGGGTCAATTGGGACAAAACCTCGAAGCAAGCATCCTCTGACCTCTGTTAAACTCCTTCATTTATCTTGGATCCATGCAGAATTCCGGTGTCCATGGCAACTAAAGAAAATAACATTAAAAGTCTTCTCGTCCCAAAATGATAGGCCAATTTTCGAATATTTTGTAGAAATTTCTCTGACGTGACCCTCTACCAATTTCATTCAAGCTATGTTGGATTGGTCGATACACATGGCCGCCAGGGGCTGGGTAGATTTGCCTTATATGGCTAAAGTGAATACTTTGGGTAAAAGTCACCTTGACCAGAACTTTGAAAGTTGTTTTCGTTCAATAACTATAAATCCATATGACCAGTCAATATCTTCAAACTTTATATGACTATCAGTTTATAACAAAGATGATTTTTGGTAGACTTGCGCATGCGCAGAGGCTGCCATAGTCATAGTGAGTTTGAAGTCACGTGATGTATATGCCCTTCACCACCAACAATTAAGTGCAATTTTTAGTTTGACTAATTTACGAATGCTCACAAAAGCAAACATAGAGTAACGAAAAAAAATCCGATTATTCAAGCTTATAATAGAAAATAACAAGTCTTGTAAGTGTAAATATCATATTTAAAGTGTACACAATTATTTAGATATCACTACGCCAATATAGCACTGCACCGCGCAATTACCCTTTGTAAATTGTAACCCTTTTTTCCCTCTCGGCAGAGATGTAAACATCCACTCGCCCGCTAGCATAAGCGAGTGGAATGAAGGATCGGCTAGTACGAAATTCTAGGCGCTAGTCCATACATATTCGTTCATGTCCTTATTCATAAAGATAGTATGCATTGCTAAGCCTTTTCTTTCTCTTTCTCTCAGTCCATCTATTCCTTCGACAACGATTTGCATTTTGGATAGGTGCTTTCGACAAGGTCCGCGTCTAAAGAAACAAATTTCATCAAATGATTTGAGCGCTTTAAATCACTTGTTTATAAAGCGTTTAGAATACTTTGATTATAATAGGCAAAACGAATAACGAATAAATCTTGCAAGAAATCGATCATTTCTTTCGGCCAAAATCAGGTAAATGACCCGCGGATATTGGTTGTTACAACATAACTGATTCATCCTTTTATTCTAAATTTGTATTACACAGTTCAAAATTAGATTTTGACAGTTTGTTCGTTATGATTTTGACGCGATTCAAGATTTTGACGCGATTATTTCGTTCATAGAGTTGATTACTAACAGATGACTAAGTTGATGATGGAAAGAACATTAACAAGTTAAGTTAAGCTAAAACATGCACAGGCAGGCGAGTGTTTCATTAGGATAAGTGCAACACTCAATTCCCAATCCTGCTTGCCCTTTAACAAATCACAACCCACCCCACAATATAACAACTCTGCAGCAGACGAATTAAAAAAAATCTGAGCAAAGATACAGAAAATCACATTTATTGGAAGTGTAATCATTGAATATAGTTGAAAACATTGTTGCAAAAGGAGAAAGCTTGTTATGAGCAATTTCTTCTTCTGCATCAATGTTTTCAAAAGTCGCCGGCTGCAATTACGTATGCAAGTGGGAAAGGTTTAAATAAGAAACACTTTTTCAAATGATAGTCAGTTGGCTATTCTAGTATATAATGTCCGTCTTAAATAATAATGACAAAACTTTCAAAAAACAGAAAAAGATTTTTTACAATTTAATTGAAAACATATTTAATCAAAGTTGGGAAAGTTGTCCCTTTCCGTGCTTTTTTTATGAGAGTTCAAATCACAAGCAAAACTTATGGGACAGAGTTGACAAATAACACATTGACACAATTTCAGATTTAGGCTTTGTTTCTGTCAAACTGCTGAAGAAGACAACACTGAGACACACATTTTGATTAAAAGTTTATTTAAAAAAAGGAATAATTTTATTTATGATAAACAACATTACAATGATGGTGTAGAAAATACATGTCAACAATACATTTTTCAATTTGTACATTCATTGCACAGACCAAATCTTAGCAAGTTTGAAATTATGGACCTCTCGGCACATTTTTTTCTCAATTCATTACTTCTTGGCATGATTTTACTGCTAAAATTGATGATTTTTTTTTATTTTTGGCCGGATTGCTCTAGCAATTCCGGTCTATAGATTGACGATGTCTGTCTCTCCGTCTGTCTGTTCGTCAACATTTTGGTTAAAGTTTCAGGTTGAGGCAAAATATCAGCACTGGAAAGGGTTACACACTTGAAACTTTGCCTGAAGGTAACCGGTGAAATAAATATTCATATATGCACTTCTGTATCTCTTCTTAAACGATCGCAATTCTACCTTCAGTACTTTGTACTTTGATTATTGTTTTGGTGTCAGTATATTAACGTTCAAGGTCACAAGAACTTGCTCAGAGTGTTGCCTGCAACCTGTAGATAATATGTATTGAAACTGACTCATGCTGTGGGAAGACTACTTGTGCTACAGCCAATTATTTTAAAACCGTGATAACTGGTCCCATTTCACAAACGATATTTTCACAAAAAATCTTACTCAGAACAGTCGAGTCAGTAGAGGTAAGTGATACTGGCCCTAACGGAACTCTTATTTTCAGGTGACGGTAGTAAAAACGCTTACTTGTAAAACAAGTCCTTTAATCAGTCTACCAGTATCATTAGAGTACTCACAGTTATCAAGCTAATTGCCAAACACGGTAACAGAATAATTAGCTTATTTTTCTTTTGAGAAAAGAAATTAATCCGTATCTTTTAATAAGAATGTTGGCCGTGACAGTTACTTTACTTAATAGTTTGCAATCTAGTCTGCAACATTCCAGTTTACTTTGTTCCTAATGTATATTTTACATGTTATTGACGGCCTTCCTACACTGGCCTTTGGTCCATCGGCCCAGTTATGATCCTGCAACGAAAACCGGACCAAACGATTTTTTATGCTTGAAATATAACACTAGACCTATAAAATAGAAACATAAACGGGACGATGGCCATATATCACTCTTTCACTCTCATGAAACACATGGGTGGCGAATTGGCTTGTCTGGTTATTAAAACGGTATGAAACCTCAATAAATCATTGTCTGAATTGCGGCATATTTCTGTCATAGTATAGATCTAATACGTGAACAGTTTTCACTCAACTAAACCATAGAATGGCCTACAATTATGTGTTTCAATTTTCTCAGATCAAACATGAGAAAACGTAAAACAAAATATAAACAGTTCTCTACGAAAACTAACGAAGGGCAATTACGACCAGTGTATAACCAACTAACCGAAGGGCAATTACGACCAGTGTATACCAGAATCTAGGTCAACCTACAAATCATTACAGTTTCACCTGGCTTTGAATTAATCACCAATAAGTCAAAGACGGTTCCAAGAAACGTCCAAAACAGTGTTTATTTATCGTGTCAGAATAAATGGACTAGTAGTACTGGTAACTCACCCAGGAAACACCGTGATATAACTGAAAAATGTTTTGAAAGCGGCGTAAAACACAAAGCAATCATAATCTTCACCTGTGATAATAAGGCTAAGATTAGTTGTCCAGGAGCATTGCTCATACTTAGTATATAGACACAACATCTATGACGATATGTTAACTACTGTACATTCAATACCCGAACAGAAATACAAATAAAACGATATGGATTTACAACTAGCAATTGAGCATTAACTTATGCAAAAATTAATTTTTAAAAAAATGCTAGTCAATTTTAGAAAGACATTTGGCTACTTGTGTAAAGACCATTTCTAAAAACAGTTTTAGAAAAATTGAACAATTAGAACTCTTATTTGAAATTCACAATTTCTCCTTTTTCTATCCGACAATGTTTACTACTCTATATCACAATTATATAATCAATTGTTCTTAATTTTCAATATGGTATTCATATTCAAGCATATCTTCTTTTTCATATATTTGAAAGACATTCGAAACAGCAAATCAGCTTCTTTCATGGTAATATCACGTGACGTGTAATATTACGTGTAATTATACGTCTTGGTGAACATATTTTCATAAAGGACCAGACATAATCTAATGGACTTTTGTAATATAGATTCCCCAAACCACCATTGACCAAATATTGACTACCAAAGTGTTTCTCTGGAGAGTCAATACGTGCGTGTTTGTTTTACTTGTGTTTTACGCCGTTTTCAACATTATTTCAGTTATATTACGGTGACAGTTCACTTATTCTTGATCCATGGGTAAACAAACCAGTCCTAGGCTAGACAATGTGGTTTGTCAAAGGGCACTTCACCATGACCACCGCGCCGCGATTTGGGATCGAACCAGGGACACCTGGTTCCGAATACCCGATGTTTACCACTCGGCTACGGCGGATTACTCCGTCAATAAGTACGAAATAAAAAGGCGTGTTTCATATCAATACGTCTTTCACTAGCCTCGACTTGTGATTGAATTTGTATGTTTGGACGGGGATGCATCAATAAGTATTTCACCGACCGCGACTTGTGTCGACATTCTACAGCATTTCAGAGATGCATCTCAAGTTATTGGTTTATTGTAGCCAATTGTTCTAGAATTGGCCCTGCAACTGAAACATTTTTTATTTCAGCTGGCCAAACGATTGTTATGTTTGAAATATAACCGTAGACCAATAAGATAGAAACATAAATAGGACAATGGCCAGATATCACTCCCAGGAAAAACATGGGTGGACAAATTGGCGTGTCTGGTTATTAAAACGGTGTGAAATTTCAATAAATCATTGTCTGAATTGCCGCATAGTTCTGTCATGAATGTTAAGTTCAGGATATATGCTATATATATATATAGCTAATACGTTAACAGTTTTCACTCATCTAAACCATAGAATGGCCTAGCATTATGTGTTGCCATTTTCTCTGATCAAACAAACAGAATTTAAACAGTGCTTTACGAAAACTAACCAAAAGGCATTTACGACCAGTGTATACCCAGAATCTAGGTCAACCTACAAATTATCACAGTTTCACCTGGCTCTGAATTAATCACCAAAAAGTCAAAGACGGTTCCAAGAAACGACTTAAAGAATGTTTATTTAGAGAAGAGTGTCAGGATAAATGGACGATGTGGTATAACTGAAAAAGTGTTGAAAGCGGCGTAAAACACGAAGCAATTATTAATTTACTTGTGATAATAAGGCTAAGATTACTTTTCCAGGAGCACCGCTCATATTCAGTAGATAGACACAACATCTATAACTGTACATTCAATACTCGAACAGAAATACAAATAAAACAATATGGATTTTCATATGGATTTTGGCGTGAAACGTTTGTAACTAAAAACCTATTTTGAAAACCCTGGTTTAGGGGCAATTTTGACCCCTTTGTAAACAATGCAAATTTAGGTGCCATTGCTCAGAACGAGCAATGGCAACTAAATTTCCATTGTTTACCAAGAAAAATGATTAAACACTTATGAAGACTTCATTGCGAGGTGATTAACCTTGGTAAAAAAAATACCAATTTTAGTTACAACCGTTTCACTCCAAGCCCTCGATTTGCTTATGCAAAAAATATTTTTATTTTTTTTTAAAAATACGAAGTCATTTGGCTACTTTTGTAAAGACCATTTCTAAAAAAAGTTTTAGACACATTGACAGTTACAACCGTTTCACTCCAAGCCCTCGATTTGCTTATGCAAAATTGATTTTTTTTTTTTTTTTTTTTTTTTTTTTTTTAAAAATACGAAGTCATTTGGCTACTTTTGGCTACTTTTGTAAAGACCATTTCTAAAAAAAGTTTTAGACACATTGAACAATTAGAACTCTTATTTGAAATTTACAATTTCTCCTTTTCTATCCGACAATGTCTACTTCTCTATATCACAATAATATAAATGTTCTTTATGGTATCCATATTCAAGCATATCTTCTTTTTCATATATTTGAAAGACATTCGAAACAGCATATCAGGTTATTTCTTAATAATATCCACATCACGTGACGTGTTATATTACGTGTAATTATACGTCTTAGTGTAAATATTTACATGAAGGACCAGACATAATCTAATGGACTTTTGTAATTTAAAATCCCCAAACCACCATTGACCAAATAGACTACCAAAGTGATTCTCTGCTTTCTTCACTCTTTCGCTGAAAAAGGCAATTAAAGGTTTTTTCAAACAATGCAGATTCATGTGAGACTGCTAGTAAAGAGCTGTATCTCCTTAAATCTGCTTTTGCTTGCCACTTAGATATAAAATTCTATCAAATTTCCTGTTGCACTGAAAATGGAGTGGTCCAATTTTCAACATGGCAGAGTCGACTTTGTGAAATTCGGCAGTGAAAGAGTTAAAACTGTGTCACGTCACAAGAAACCAGACAGTTGGTTTTCTGTAAAAAGAGCCACGTCAAACAATAGTAAACCTTTGCTGGTCCATAGGCATACTAGTCAGTAGACCAATAGTCCTAAAAGGTTATTCTGTATTCCTGAAATACTTTAAAATTGGTAGTAATGGTAGCTGCCCTCTTCTTGGCACTCAAGGTCGCAACTGATTGATTGGTTTCAGGATAAACGGCCCACTTACCCATTAAACGCCGTGATATAACTGAATAAGTGTTAATAGAAGCGTAAAACAACAAACAATCTGTTTTCCTGATGAGTATATTAATATAGTTTTAACTTCAACCATTTCCCCCATACAGAAGTATTCTGATAAATTACCAATCAAAATTGATAAATACGAAACGTGGTCTGAGCCGTCCTACTATTAGTTGCGTCAAGCGAGATGGAGCCTTGTTGCAAGTGGGAACAGTGAAGACCCATGCGAGAATGTACATATACACAGTGGTACCAGGACAGTCACTGTCTACTTGAGAAGATGCATAGATGTTATTGATGAAAAACTAGAATTGAAGCACAATTGTAGGCTTGCTGTATTGCATTATTTGTCCCTGGGCTAATATTACCAGTTTCACCTTAAATGCTGATCGTGATCATGCATGGCATGGCGATGACTGTTTTATTTAAAGGGAGTGTGCGTGGCTACCACATATTAAAATATCAAGTTCCTGCAGCAACAAAAATGTGCCAATAGCTATGTAACACTTAATAACAGTGCCTTTAAGTACTGGGTGCTGCTTCCAATACTGTACTACTACTTCATCTCTAGACATATAGACATAAAAACAAACATAAATACGTTTCGCTACTTCTTCAAAACATAAGTATGGTTGTACCCTTTAAGTAACAAGCACTTTGCAAGGTATGAATCCGTACATCAACCACTAGGCAGAGTAAAGAAAAAATAATTTTCATGGAGCACTGCTTACATAGTTATTTTAACAGGAGTGTCAGTCGCCTTCCAGATATGCAAGAAATGGCACTCTAATAAGGCGTTGCACGATGCTGCCAGGCTCAACTATAGATCCATACTAGGAGGCCAGTTCAATAGCACGACCTGTAATAGAAATGATAAACAGTAATAAATGTATACTTACCTATCCTTTTCATTTGAACCATTCAGTACATCATCTACGCTCTTAAATAACATTCCTTATCTTATTCAAAACTAAACGGCTGTGAAGTTTTCGTCCCATACTTAGTCAGGCATACAATACCAATGCCATATCATACCCGTTGTAAGCAATCAGGCTATACATGTAATTACACATATACATTGTAAAGCCTTTTAATCATTATCAAAGATGGCATCTAGTCAGCACTGCATCTTTGGAACAATGAGGCATGTAAAACACACAAAAGACGACAGACAATATCCAACACTTACTTCAATGAAATAACTATTGATAAACCCCTCTTACATGAATGGAGAGGTGTTTTCACATTATACAAAACAATGGGATAAACAGGGACACAAACAATGGATCGCATACACTGAGTGATCAGCATCCTGATAATTGTTTTGATAGATCTATGCTAGCTCCTAGTAGGGTGTATGGTACCTCGAATCTTAATCTGTACTTGGCTTTACCAATAAAACGGATCTTTAACAGTTCTTGATTGTTATTTGCCTTTTATTCAGATCTTCATCTGTTTCTTTAAAACTAAAATATCTGTTTTAATGAAAACAAACATGCACCAAATACAACAGCTCAGGCTTTTCATCAGAGGTCCCTGCACCAATTCGGTAATTAACTACAGGGCTATATCCACAGCGGCATTATTTGTGAATGAATGAATTGACCAGTTTCTTCTACACCCATTGCTGTGATCAACACACATGGGAAGCTTTCACACTATCAGGTTGGATAGCCTGTCACACGACCTTCTCGGGGAATTTAAACCAGTACTTGTACACCGAGTGATATTTATTTTTATCTGTTTTTTTGCTTAAGTTTTAAGAGAACCCTCGTGGCACTTGTTTGCACGGGAGGCAGGAAATTATAACAAATTCTTACCTCACTAAATTCATCATCCGCTATCCAAAGTTTGTCGATAGATGTTTGATCAACTCAAGTTTCTCTAGAGTTTCAGTGCATTTGAAAGAAAGAAGTGGCATGTTGATTTAAACCATTGCTGTGGCTTTAGTACAATATAAATCTTCTGTATTCTCTAATCATATCATATCATAGGTCATCAAACATCCAAACCAGTATATCTAACAGTTTTACGCATTATCACATCATTTAGAAACTTTGCCCTGGAAGAATATTTTTTGAGTACTGGTGCTAGAGAGCCGGGAAACACAAGGGTAGTAGTACTGACCACTGTGATATATCTGAAATAATGTTGAAAACGGCTTTAAGCTCCAAATAACAATTGTCATAATCCTTTGCGAGGGAAGAATGTTGTGTGGAGTACTGGTGCAAAGTAGTCGGGAAGCAGATTAACTGGTTGTCGTGAAAAACCGAAATACTGTTGAAAACGGCGTTAAACTCCAACCGATCCCCGTTGGAAAAGGATAATTAAAGTCTGTTTTGTTGAGGGTAATATGGAAGAAAATCTTACCGGTTCACCTTCATCTGCTCATGCCTTGATCTGTTTTATTTCACCTACCTTTGATGTTTCGTTCTCTGTACATTTCTTCTACCTTCCAATCTGATCTGTGTTTGCATCTTTGAACCTAGAAACATCTGATCTAATGAAATAATGTACATGTATGCAATAACACTCCAATAATGCATGTTATCATACGTTCTTGCATCAAAATCGTGATCAACCCTGGAAATTTGAAGAAAATGTGAATATGGAAAAACTCTTCAGAGTAGCATCTCTCTACTTTAAAGTATGCCATTTAATAACTGGAATTACTCCTGTGTGGTGTCCATATATCCTGAAGATAACCGTATAGTTAGGAAATTGTAACAAGCAATAACTAATATCTTACTTGATACCTTTGACCTTCAAAATGAATCACACATCTTCTCAGTTATCCAGCTTCCTATCCACTTACTGTTTCCATGGTGAAAACGACCACAAGGTCACACCAATCACTAGTACATCATTCCATATCAAGACCGCCAAACAATACCAGTATCATACCAGTCATCCCATTTAAGTTGTAAACTACCAGGCAATATAAGTTATCTACCATTCAAACAGACATTCAATTACCACTGTGGTTTTATCCGAGTAAGCATTGTTTCTTGCACCAATAAGACATGTTAAGTGAAAAATAAGAATGCCAATAAATGCAATGAAAAAAAAAATACAACTATTTCTCATTTATAATTTGTCCCCTCTTACATGTATGGAGAGGTGTTATTGTAACACAAACTAGAATGGAGTGCTCCGCGGAGCACGTGTGTCACCTGCACCTGCTCATTGAAAGTGTGACGAAAACGTGTGACGGGCAGACAGACAGACAGACGGACGTGCGTACTCATGAAGTGTATTTGTGGGGTTATTTCTTTTGTTTGAAAATTGTGGGTTATTCCGTAATTATCTCCCTTTTACGGAATGAATATTATTAATATGCAAATAAGATAACCGTTATAAAACAAACAAAAATAATCTTTATAAGGGCGGTTGGTGGGCTTTAGGATAAACTGCTCGCCAAATAGTTAATTATGCACGGCGAGGGTAAATAAAAACAAATAATAAATAAATTTAGGATAAAGGATACCCCATAAGTACGGACAGACAGACGCTGGACAAAAAAAAAGTAGCGCATACCATAAGAATGGAGGAAACTCCTAGATATGTCAAATGGCAACCGTGAGATAACTGAAAATATGTTGAAAAGTATGTTTATTATCTTCTACACCTATACTGTGGTCAACATACAAGGGGAAGTTGTCAGATGTTTGATAGACAGTCCCTCACAAGACAATATCTGGCATTTTAACCAATCTTGCTTTTAATCTTTTTTGCTGGTGTTAGTTCTTAGAAGTCCCGCAAGGGCGTTCGTTGTTAGGGAGGGGGGATTAAAACAAAACTCTTAATTATAAAACTTAATCTGTTCTTGTCTTTATCCATGTGGTTTAACCCACCTTTAATGTGTCTTATCTGTTTTTGATGTTTCTATCTAATCTTCATATGTTTCTTAACCCTTTCGCAGCCAAATGCAATTAAAGGAGTTTGCAAACAATGCAGATTCAGGTGAGACATCTAATAACGAGCTGTCTTTCCCGAAATCTGCATTGTTTGCCACTTAGACATTAAATTTATCCAAATTTACTGTTGGACGAAACACGGAATGGTCCAATTTTCGACATGGGAGATTCGACTTTGTTAATTACCATGCTCCCCACGAAACATTTATTTACAAATTGTTCAACAATAAATTGTCTCCTCATGAAAGGGTCTTTTTTTTTTTTTTTGCAGTTGTTTAATCAACACAGATATTCTCTAGGGTGCTATTACATTATGCAGAACGAGTTGGCCTGTTGCTCTACACAATTGATGTGGTCAAAATACAAGAGGAATAATCGGTGTACGTTACTGACATCGTATCATTGGAATATGTAAAGCATTCAAACCAGTTCTTCTGGTAGTATTGCTTTGGAAGAGTGTTGAGTTGAGTACGGTTGCGAGACAGCCGGGAAATGCACAGGTATGTGTCTGTTCCTATATGTTGTATGAGGGAAATGGTTAAGTGTTGCCTGCTTCCCTCATGTAGACGCTTTCTGACGCATCTGCAGCAGACGGCTTTTTGAAAACATAGTGTTAATATTAGAAAGTTTATTTAAATATGGAAAGAAAAAATGTTTCACCTGCCAAAATGTCACTAAGTCAAGGGGAGATCAATAGACGCATGAAGAAGGTTGTTATTGCACTGATGTGAACATGCCAAGGCAAAATGATAACTTGCTCATTGTAAGCTGTTTAACCCTTTCAGCGCCAAAGGCAATATTGAGGTTTTTGCAAACAATACTGATTCAGGTGAGTCAGCTCGTAACGAGCTGTCTCACCTGAAATCAGCATTGTTTGCCTTTTAGTTATCATAATTGTCCAAACTTTTATTACATGAGTAATGGAGACGCCCGATTTTGAATATGGAAGAGTCTACTTTAAACAATTCGGCGCTGAAAGAGTTAATGTGTTTGCAGGAAGCCGTGATATAACTAACACAATGCTATGAGTGGCGTTAAACACACAATACGTACACATAAACTTGAGTCGAGTCATGCTTTGTTTTATTTGTGGGTTTTACGTCGTTTTCAACATTTAGTTCAGTTAGATCACGGCAACAGTTCAATTATTCATGATCCCTGCGTAAACAAACCAGTACTAGGTTAGGACATGTGCCTTGCCCAAGGGCTCTCCATAATGACGCTAACCACTTGACCAATGCGGATTCCTTTCGAGTCACATGGTAGGAGTTGCTTCCCTCTAGTCTGTAGTACCCTCCCCTTATTACTGCGTACTACTATCACAGGACGTCGGGATTCGGACAAGCTTCCCTCATGCGTGCTCATGATTGCGAGGATAGCGATAATATTGCTCAACCTGAGTCAGAAATAAACTCACCGGTTTACAGGTAATTCACGTAGGAAACAACGTGAGAAAACTATTGGACAAATAACATTGTTGAGGGTAGCGTAAAGTCCCGATCAAACAATTGAAGATAATATAACTTTGTCGCACATACAGCACATCTGAGGCAGACGACTTTGGAAATATCTAGGCAAATATTAACATTTCTATAAATTGGAAAACGCTTTTTGAATAAAATTGTCGCAAATTGGAGAAATTGCTCATTTTGAGCAATTTCTCATTTTGCCACAATGTTTGCAAACGTCATCTTCTGCAGATGTATCAAAAAGCGTTTATATGTAAGAAATGGGTCAAGTTTATTCGCGCAAGAATGCCTAGAAGAAACTAAACAAATGGTGTCTCCAGTTTCAGAACTTTCTTGCCTCGCTAGTTTCAGCTTTACATGCGTTGATAGGACGTTCCCACTTACAATTTAATTTCGTTTGATAATAAGTTACCGGCCTCTATCTACCTCCCATTCGAGAATACCGCGTGTAAACGCGAGATAAGAAATCAGTAGGAAATGCAAGAAACGGGAACGTGATTTGCCATACGAATGCATGTAAATAATCGCCTACTGATATTTCAAAATTGGAACTGGTCTTACAAAAGGGGGATCTGTCTTAAAGCATCAGAATTGATGTATGAATGGATATTTACTAGAATATTTGAGCAGTGTAACAGGATAACAAACCTAAAGTAATGTGTGGAAAATGACATTCACATGCATCCATGCACATGCATCTAAATAACTACTGCTTAAAGCAGAAGTTTCCATAAACCGCCTATGGCTAATTGACTGACAGTACAGAGCCAAATCAGACTGTGCTGGTTGATCTGGTTGATCTGGTTCTACACTGGTCACAAATGCACGAAGGTTGATTTCAACAGAGCTCGACATATCTTAATTTCTAGTCGCGCGCGGTAGCGACGAGGGCTGTCAATCCAACGGTTGTGAGTTCGAACCCCAGCTCGGCCAACTATCTTTCCGACAGTTTACACAAATCAATGCGACATTACAAGTCATTTGTCTTTCACCAATGGACTAAAAGTCTATGTCAAAAAGTAGTCAGTTCCCTGTAAAGATTGTTGGGTGGAGTATCGGTATGAGAAAGCTAGGAAACACACGAGTATGTAAACTGGCCGCCTTTATATGACTGCAAAATTGTCGAACCGGCGATAAAACCCAAATAAATCAAATCTTAATTTCTGAATCTATTTCAAGGCTGTTCGCATGCAGAAACGTTCACGAATTTAACGTCACGTGTATCGCTGCACGTGCACATCTCTAATGGTGTATGTCCAAATTTTTAAAAATAGTGTAGACCTTGATCAAACGCCGCCATGTCTGCGTGAACGATAACTTGGCTTTACCGACAATGTTTGATTTCAATGAACACACCTTTTGTTAGCGAACGGATCCAATCTAATTTGGAACGACCAACATTGTTATAAACTGCCAATTTCTCAGAAATAATCTAATTTGTAATTTATATAAATGAATCGATGTGATATACCAGTTAGTTCGGGGGCAGACAACAGTAATTTGATAGATCAATCCGACGACATGTCGACAAATGATTCAGTCAGACAGTAGGATTAGAAAGTCAGTCAATCAGTAAATCTGATTTTCTAATACGGAATTAGGCTAACAAATGCTTTCTGGCATGCTTTCCATGTTAGAAATCAATTCCGTTTGGAAGATAGTACAGGAAAACCAACCTTAACATTGTGCAGTGAAATATAAATGGAAATTACTTAGCTAAGTCCTGCAGTAGACGACTTAAAAATGTCTAGGTTAAAACTAAAATGAAAAAATACCTTTGAACATGGACGAACGAGATATTCTATTTTTTGTCAAAATATGTTCAAAGTCGTCTGCTGCAGAATTGTCGTATGAGGGAAAGGGTTAAATTCCATTTGGGGGTTTCGTTAATAAATGCCCAATGGAAAATGGTAAACTCACGTAGGACGTCGCCGGTCGCCTACGAAATGTGAAACTAAGATATTTGTCTTTTGTGGGAATGGTCTAAACGTACCGGAATGGTACAAAGAAACTAAATCTGATACGTGACTAACGAGTTGGTCTAAAAGTACCGGAATAGTACAGAGAAACTAAATCTGATACGTGACTAACGAGTTGGTCTAAACGTACCGGAATGGTACAAAGAAACTAAATCTGATACGCGACTAACGAGTTGGTCTAAACGTACCAGAATGGTACAGAGAAACTAAATCTGATACGGGACTAACGAGTTGGTCTAAACGTACCGGAATGGTACAGAGAAACTAAATCTGATACGGGACTAACGAGTTGGTCTAGAAGTGCCAGAATGGTACAGAGAAACTAAATCTGATACGCGACTAACGAGTTGGTCTAAACATACCAGAATGGTACAGAGAAACTAAATCTGATACGCTACTAACGAGTTGTTCTAAAAGTATCAGAATGGTACGGAGAAACTAAATCTGATACGTGACTAACGAGTTGGTCTAACAGTACGGGAATGATACAGAGTAACTACATATGATACGGGACTAACGAGTTGGTCTATACGTACCAGCATGGTACAGAGAAACTAAATCTGATACGGGACTAACGAGTTGGTCTAAACGTACCGGAATGGTACAGAGAAACTAAATCTGATACGGGACTAACGAGTTGGTCTAGAAGTGCCAGAATGGTACAGAGAAACTAAATCTGATACGCGACTAACGAGTTGGTCTAAACATACCAGAATGGTACAGAGAAACTAAATCTGATACGCTACTAACGAGTTGTTCTAAAAGTATCAGAATGGTACGGAGAAACTAAATCTGATACGTGACTAACGAGTTGGTCTAACAGTACGGGAATGATACAGAGTAACTACATATGATACGGGACTAACGAGTTGGTCTATACGTACCAGCATGGTACAGAGAAACTAAATCTGATACGGGACTAACGAGTTGGTCTAAACGTACCAGAATGGTACAGAGAAACTAAATCTGATACGCGACTAACGAGTTGGTCTAAACGTACCAGAATGGTACAGAGAAACTAAATCTGATACGGGACTAACGAGTTGTTCTAACAGTACGGGAATGGTACAGAGTAACTAAATCTGATACGGGACTAACGAGTTGGTCTACACGTACCGGAATGGTACAGAGAAACTAAATCTGATACGCGATTAACGAGTTGGTCTAAACATACCAGAATGGTACAGAGAAACTAAATCTGATACGCTACTAACGAGTTGTTCTAAAAGTATCAGAATGGTACGGAGAATCTAATTCTGATACGTGACTAACGAGTTATGGTCTAAACGTACCGGAATGGTACAGAGAAACTAAATCTGATACGCGATTAACGAGTTGGTCTAAACATACCAGAATGGTACAGAGAAACTAAATCTGATACGCTACTAACGAGTTGTTCTAAAAGTATCAGAATGGTACGGAGAAACTAAATCTGATACGTGACTAACGAGTTATGGTCTAAACGTACCGGAATGGTACAGAGAAACTAAATCTGATACGCGACTAACGAGTTGGTCTAAAAGTACCAGAATGGTACAGAGAAACTAAATCTGATACGCGATTAACGAGTTGGTCTAAACATACCAGAATGGTACAGAGAAACTAAATCTGATACGCTACTAACGAGTTGTTCTAAAAGTATCAGAATGGTACGGAGAAACTAAATCTGATACGTGACTAACGAGTTATGGTCTAAACGTACCGGAATGGTACAGAGAAACTAAATCTGATACGCGACTAACGAGTTGGTCTAAACGTACCAGAATGGTACAGAGTAACTAAATATGATGCGCGACTAACGAGTTGTTCTAAAAGTACCAGAATGGTACAGAGAAACTAAATCTGATACGCGACTAACGAGTTGGTCTAAACGTACCGGAATGGTACAGAGAAACTAAATATGATACGCAACTAACGAGTTATGGTCTAAACGTACCGGAATGGTACAGAGAAACTAAATCTGATACGCGACTAACGAGTTGCTCTAACAGTGCGGGAATGATACAGAGTTACTAAATATGATGCGCGACTAACGAGTTGGTCTAAAAGTACAAGAATGGTACAGAGAAACTAAATCTGATACGCGACTAACGAGTTGGTCTAAAAGTACCAGAATGGTACAGAGAAACTAAATCTGATACGCGACTAACGATTTATGGTCTAAAAGTACCAGAATGGTACAGAGAAACTAAATCTGATACGCGACTAACGAGTTATGGTCTAAAAGTAACGGAATGGAACAGAGAAACTAAATCTGATACGCGACTAACGAGTTATGGTCTAAACGTACCAGAATGGTACAGAGAAACTAAATCTGATACGCGACTAACGAGTTTGTCTAAAAGTACCAGAATGGTACAGAGAAACTAAATCTGATACGCGACTAACGAGTTGGTCTAAAAGTACCAGAATGGTACAGAGAAACTAAATCTGATACCCGACTAACGAGTTATGGTCTAAAAGTACCAGAATGGTACAGAGAAACTAAATCTGATACGGGACTAACGAGTTGGTCTAAAAGTACCGGAATGGTACAGAGAAACTAAATCTGATACGCGACTAACGAGTTGGTCTAAAAGTACCGGAATGGTACAGAGAATCTAATTCTGATACGCGACTAACGAGTTGGTCTTGAAGTACCAGAGTGGTACAGAGAAACTAAATCTGATACGCAACTAACGAGTTATGGTCTAAAAGTACCAGAATGGTACAGAGAAACTAAATCTGATACGCGACTAACGAGTTGGGTCTAAACGTACCGGAATGGTACAGAGAAACTAAATCTGATACGCGACTAACGAGTTGGTCTAAAAGTACGGGCATGGTACAGAGTAACTAAATCTGATACGCGAATAACGAGTTGGTCTAAATGTACCGGAATGGTACAGAGAATCTAATTCTGATACGCGACTAACGAGTTAGTCTAAACGTACCGGAATGGTACAGAGAAACTAAATCTGATACGCGACTAACGAGTTGGTCTTAATGCACCGGAATGGTACGGAGTAATGGTTTTACTGACTCTCTACTTTGGAATCATTAATCCTTTCCCAATTGCAGACGGTTTTGACGAATTCACAACAGACGGCTTTTGAATAAATATTGGCGAAAGGTGTGATTGCTCATCATGAGCAATTTCACCTTTTGACACTATGTGTTCAACTTTATTATATAGTGATACACTGTTCTTTCATTTAAATAATTGATTGGGGCTTTACGCCGTTTACAACAATGTTTCGGTCATATCACGGCGGCAAGTTCACCTTCTCATTTGTTTCCAAGTGTTCTCACACCAGTACTCCACACAACACACTTTTCAAGCAACTGGCTACTTTTCGACATAAACTGTTGGCCCATTTGTGAAAGACGACGGACGTTTGTCACAGTGACTTTTGTCAAACGTGGGAAAGAATGTTGAACGAGCTTGAATTCAAACTTACAACCCCTGAATTGACAGCCAGCGTCGCTACCGGCTGAGCTACCGGTGCTCTGAATTTAAAAAGAAAACGTCCATAGTTTTTCCCAGATGCTACTAAAGTCTGTTGCATATATGTTGTATGTAGGAATGGGTTGAGGTTATACAGATATGCAACAGATGGGGTTAGAGTTCTAGTTTTTGGTTAGAAGATACATTTTGGTTTTATACCCTGCGTCTTCACTGTACACATACGCGTTACGATCCCGAAATCGCTTGACGCAAATATTTTTTTAATGGACCGATGGCCTAGCTGGGATTCGTACTTATGCCCCCCCCCCCCCCCCCCCCCGGATTGATAATGACCATCTTGAACGACCACGCAATCACGGTGTGATCCTCTTTGACAATTGTCCTGGTACAGGCGACCACTGACAGCAGACGATTCTTGAAATCGAGCAATTTCTGCTTAATTGACTTGGTGTTCACATCTCTGTATTTAACTTGAATCTAAAAGTTGCACTACTTCTGATGCTTTCATGGACAAACAACTGGGTGAGAGAAAAAAACCATACACCACGTAAACTGTTAACCCTTTCCCACATGCAGACGCATCGGCAGCAGACGTCTTTTTGAAAACATTGTGGTAAAAAAGGAATTCGTTCATAAAGAGCGATTCCTCGGTTTGCCACAATGTGTTCAACACTATATTCAATAAGTATGCTCTTATTCATAGAGACGATTGTCTATGGGTTTATTTTCTTGGCGAGTTCAGCGAGTTCAGCGAGGCGTCTGCTGAAGATAGGGTGTCTGGGGAGGGAAATGGTTGAAATACAGAGACAGTATTAGGTTCAATGTGTCGTGAAATGTCGGTATAAAGACTTAATGGTGATATAATGGCTCCTTTAAAACTGTTTTTGGTAACTATTATCCTAATTCGAAAGGTTAAAACCCATTACCGTACGAGAAAAAAATAGAAAATCTAATAGTTAAAACGATTTATATGACAGAATAGTCTGGTGTGAGAAACTGAAGAAATTATCCTAGAAAAATAGAAAACTTGTCACCATAATATAAGTAGCAACTTTGCTTTCTCCCACAATATTTCCAAAAGTCGTCTGCAACAGAAACAACACAAATTCAGTTGTATGAAAGGTAGGGATAAAGAAGATTGTTTTTGTTTTGTTTAAGTATTACATTACCATGGTCTAGTTCGTCTATTGGCCTGTGTTCTCTTTGATTTCTTATCTTTTATACCAACCTTACGATGTGCTCTGCAAACTGGTTAACCATTCCCCCACAATAAGACGCTTTCTGACGCCTCTACAGCAGACGACTTTTAAAAACATTGTTTTTAAAGGAAAATTGCTCAAAACGAGCAATTTCTCCTTTTTTCCCAATGTATTCAATATTTTCCAGTAATTATACCTTCATTTGTAGATATCTTTTCGTGATTTAGCCTAGATTATTTCAAAGTCGTCTGTTGTAAATTTGTTGTATGCGAGAAAGGGTTAAATTACCAAAAAAATAACGAATTTCCCGCATACAACAAATCTACAGCAGACGACTTTGAAATCTAGGCAAATCCACGAAAACATATCTACAACTGAAGGTATAATTACTGAAAAACATTGAAAACATTAGGACAAACGGAGAAAAAGGATAACAGGGATCAAACAATTACCTCGAGTTATCGACGTGTTCGAGTGATTCCTGGGTGTATATGCAATTCATAAATCATTTGGAGATTAGTTTCTTCGGGTTTTATGCCGTTTTCAACATTATTTCAGTTATATAACGACGACAGTGCACTTATTCATGATCCCTGGGTAAACAAAAACAAACCTGTACTCCGTTAGGAAATGTGCCTTGCCCAATGGCTCAGTTAGACTTAAGCGTTCGGTATAAAAGGTACCTAGTGATGTAATCTAATAAAATATTCTTTTTCTTCTTCTTCTTCTTCTATTAAACATTATAATCTAATATAATTACTAAACAAGACGAATTTTGATGCTAAGCATCAAAGACGCCGCGCATGATTTTAAAGCATGACTGAAAGGGAATCAGATGCAGTTCAATACATTTAAATAACCTGTGGAAACGGACAGGATGTAAATATTTTGAACAAGAAGGCCAAATGTACCTTTATCTTAAACAAGAAGTCCAAGATGTTCCTTTATTGCTCACCTGGATACCATAGTCTATAGTAAAATGTTATCAAGAGCAAAAAGAGTCCATTTTGACGTAGGGATTATACACTTTATATGTTACGATCTATGTAATATTCAGCATGTAAGGTTTAGTCGTGAAATGACAAGTTTTAAAAGTCTTCAAACCATTTGGTTTACCGTTTGGAAGGAGAGAGGGACGTCTATTCTCCTTCAAGTTGAGCAGAAGTATGATAACAAAAAAACGAGAGTATATAAACAAAAAATACAAAGAAAAAGTTCTCATGTATAGTCAACATATAGCAAGAATACATTGGTCTGAATGAACAACTGTATGGGGAGGAACGTTTTAAGTTTAGTAATACAACAGAAATAAATAGGAAAAGACATCACCCGAATCAATTTAAATGTGTCTAAAGTTTTGTAACAACGGTAAAAGATGTACATATTTTGTATATTATTGTTTTTTAAATCAGTTAATACAATTTATTCAATCATAAAGGCTGTTTTTTCAAACATATTACAGAGTTTTTCTATACAATACTATTTGTTGATTGCTCCCTTTTCGATTACGTCACCCCATGGTACAACATTAAAAACCTATCCCATACTGACGCCGCGCTTCCACGCGGCGTCAAAAATATCGTTGGCCTGCTGGTATAATAATACACTTGTAACACCTTTTTACAGAGCGGGGTAAACAATATTTGAGCCCATCCATGCGAAACTGTCATTTATGAAGGGTATACATGTTCATATCCCCCTGTCCTCATGCTCAGTTTTATCAAGAGTCCAAATATTAAAGTTGACATAATTGTCTAACAAGCTCATGTAAGTAATATGTGAACCGTGTAGATCGTAACCCTTTCCCTCATACGACAATTCTGCAGCAGATGACTTTGAACATATTTTGATTAAAAGTGGAAAACATTGTGGCAAAAGGAGAAATTGCTTGTTTTGAGCAATTTCTTCTTTTGTCACGATGTTTTCAAAAAGCCTTCTGCTGCAGAGGCGTCAGGAAGCGTCTATATGAGGGAAAGGGTTAACATGGGCAAGGTCTTTTCAAATGTTCTCCTGTAATGCATATATATATAAAAACAAAAGGCCCTTAACTCTTTCACTGCCGAATTTCACAAAATCGACTCTTCCAGTTTGAAATTTGAACCACTCCATTTTTCGTCCAACAAGAAACTTGGTAAAGTTTAATGTTTAAGTGGAAAACAAGGTAGATTTCAGGAGAGACAGCTCTTTACGAGCTGTCTTACCTGAAATCTGCATTGTTTGCAAACGCCTTTAATTGCCTTTAGCAGCGAAAGGGTTAAAGCAACACATATCTTGGGCAGCGTCAAACTTTTCTTTTTACCTATCCAATTTGATCAAATTACCAACTTTTATAGTCGTTTATTTTGGGTGAAATAGTTCCAAATAAGTTTCCAACATGGCGAACCAAATACACCCTGATCAGACTGAATTAGGCTACAGGCATATCGTTTTGCAAGAACATCTACAGTTGTATATGCCTATAATTTACATGTATATAAGCTGTGATTTGTGATAAATACGTAACTTTGTAAACATTCCAGAAGCATAGAAATCATTTGATTATTCAAATATGCAATGTCCTGTCGAAGAATTTTCTAAAACATTCTTAATGTGTGACGCCTGACTTCCATCTTCGAAGATACTTTCATGCCGGATAACAAACATTATTTGTAAAAAGATAAAACGTTGAAAACATCGTTTAATCCCCCGGTTTTGTTCATATCACTCGCCTCAAAAAAATGACTTGATACGGGTAATGTCCCTTTGATCAGCACACATAAACTTATGTTTGTTTACTCACTGTCTTGTCTTTCGATTGAAGATATCCTTCCTATGTGGGCGAATTACCGCAAGTAGTTGTTGAACCATTTCCCGACAACAGACACAGTTACTCCATCTGCAGCAGATGACATTTGGTTATAGTGTTTCAAAAGGGGAATTGCTTAGAACGAGCAATTTCTCTTTTTGACCAAATGAATTCAACTCTTATTTTATGATTAAACCATAATTTATCGAGATTGTTTTACATTTTTGTCAGAACGTTTTCAAATTCGTCTGCTGCAGGTGTTGTTGTATGTTTTTTAAATGGTTAACTCTTTCAGCGCCAAAGGCAATATTAATGTTTTTGCAAACAAAACTGATTCAGGTGAGTCAGCTCGTAACGAGCTGTCTCACCTGAAATCAGCATTGTTTGCTTTTTCGTTATCAAAATAGTCCAAACTTTTATTAAATGACTAATGAAGACGCCCGATTGTGAACATGGAAAAGTCTACTTTAAACAATTCGGCGCTGAAAGGGTTAATACATACGAGCCCACCAGATACACGAGATACGTATATATTTCCCACATCAAAGATAAATCATATCGAGGGCTTGGCGTGAAAAGGTTGTAACTAAAATTGGTATTTTTTTACCAAGGTTAATCACCTCCCCATAAAGTCTGTAAAAGTGTTAAATAATTTTTCTTGGTAAACAATGGGAATTTAGGTGCCATTGCTCGTTCTGAGCAATGGCACCTAAATTTGCATTGTTTACAAAGGGATCAAAATCACCCCTAAACCAGGGTTTTCAAAATAGGTTTTTAGTTACAACCGTTTCACGCCAAGCCCTCGATATGGTATTAAGTATGGTGGAAAATACTTGAAATGCATTTCAACCGGCCATCCGATGCTATTTATTGTCTGATTTTGAAAACATCTGCGGAAAAAATGTATTATATACAGAATATTTTATCTTTAAAAGAAAATTGCGCATGTGAGAAAATGTGAGCAATGGTTTAAACTGTCGACGACTGTTAATGCATGTAATGCAGTCTGTAATAGGGACAGGGTAGATACAAAGTAGTTGTCATTAGTCGTCGGGCGCAGAAGCCCGCGACTTATATTTTTAATAGGTTTCCGGAAATGACATGGGAGGACGAGTTATTATTAGGGGGGAAAAAAATGTCTTGATCATATTACAATTGCGTTTGTTTAAAAACACTAAGTTATGACACATCTAAAATGAAATAAATATTCCGATGTTTTAAGTATTTGCAGTTTCTTTATTTTGACTCGCATTTATGGGTGTGTTTTTTTATTAGTCGGCGGGCAGAAGCCCGCGACTTCTATTTTTAATAGGTTTTCTGAAATCACATGGGAGGGGGGATTATTATTAGAAAGAAACACATTTAGATGTCTTGAACATATTACAATTGTGTTTGTTTAAAAACACTAAGTAATGACACATCTAAAATGAAATAAATATTCCGATGTTTTAGGTATTTTCAGTTTCTTTATTTTGACTCGCATTTATGTTTTTTGTTTTATTTACGAAGACAAAACAGTCCCTATTAGCTAGACTGCTATACTTTATTTTACAGTAATCAAACGTCGATAACTACAAACCTTTACGTCGCAGTCTAATTTGTTTACTTACGCGCACCTGCGTGACTCGCGAATACCAACTGCGTAGATCAATCTCCTTTGCAGAGAGCCGCTCTTTACACTCACTTACAAATAGTAAATTATAGGTGATTTAAAATGTTTATTTGGTTCGAAACAAATGAAGAAAAGAACAAACCGAGATAAAACTGGTTTTAATGTAAGAATGACTTTGAACGAACACTCTCTGCCTATAAAGAGAGTTTCAAGAACGACACCTCTGCGAATAAGAAAGAATCGGGTCTTTCGTACAAAATTATTTCGTCCTTGACAATTTTAAATGTGTCATTTAATTCCCTAAAGGCACATTGCCTCCGATCTGCATATTGTTATGCATCATTGACACAAGGGCGCTCATCATAATATAATTTTAAAACATGAGTAGTTTGTTGTTTTCATTATAAAAAAGGAAGGAAAGAATTAAAATAAATTAACATGTTGTAGGGCTAAGTTTATGTTCGAAATTAAGTTTAAATTATACAACAATTTCAATGAGATTTAACTATTTAGTTGATATTATATTTCGAAGGTGGTCTAATTTATAAATATTGGACTACATTTCAACATTTGTTAAAGTATGATATAATTAGGATGCTAAGCTAATATCATTTTGAGAAAAAGGGAAAACAATTTAACCTTTTTCTCATTGTTTTAATTAAATGTTGACTTTGATAGGGGAAAGGGAAAAATGACGTGCTATTTGCATGCAAATCCTAACTTGTCTGTTTTGTGATTTTATTGATAAATGATAAAATTCAAATAATCTGACAAACATCTTGAAAAGTGTATGTGGAATTCACAAATTTTATAATTATTCCTTAATGAAAGCACTGTATACATACTAAGACTAATGATTGACAAGATTACTCATTTCCATTACTGTTTGTGATCAATAATTAGTTGGCTGTGTGTATGGTCAACCTACCTTAGAATGGAGATTGATCATAAATAATGAAAGGCTTCAATCATATTTCAATGAAGGACATTCACTTCGTTGACAAAAAAAATGCAAGTTATGATACATTTTCACTTGACCCCATCCCTGATGTTCTAATATGCCCCTCAGTTGATAACTGTTTTTTCAACAACTATAATGTCAGTGTTATGCATAACAGCAGTATGGATTTCCGGCGACATTGATGCGTTGCATCAACTTTCTCTTGTTTTTCGATATATATCCGTTCCTGCCATTGTGAAAGTCAGAAGAAAACATGGAGAAATTTGGACAATCAAACAAAAACGTTTGTTACTAGATGGGAAATGTTGTTTACAAAAAATCATGTTAACATATACAATTCGGTACTTCAGGGTAAACAAATGTAAAGGATATTTCGAGGGCTTGGCGTGAAACGGTTGTAACTAAAAACCTATTTTGAAATCCCCGGTTTAGGGGCAATGTTGACCCCTTTGTAAACAATGCAAATTTAGGTACCATTGCTCAGAACGAGCAATGGCACCTAAATTTCCATTGTTTACCAAGAAAAATGATTCAACGCTTATAAAGACTTTATGGCGAGGTGATAAACCTTGGTAAAAAAATACCAATTTTAGTTACAACCGTTTCACGCCAAGCCCTCGATTTCGTTCAGAGAGTGGATGCCGAAGTCTCTCCCGATAAAGCAACAACGAACTTTTGGATCTAGGGGATATAGAAACACAGTTCACAAAAAAAAAGCTTCAACACCTTAACAGGTATCAAACGTGCATCGAAAGATGAGTGGAGAAAACTGGACCAAAAAACTATAAATAAGACATCACCATCTTGGCCGAAGCGTTGTGGAATGCTATACTATTGTTATTGCACTCAAATTGAACACCTGTTGCAATAATATGTAAATATAACACAATTTGTGGTATTTCCAATTTATTCAAATATAAATAAAATAACACCTCTCGTAGTGGATAAATTGACATAACTGGTGATACTTTACAAAAAACACGATTGTTAAAGAAATGCTGCTATTAAAAGATCGATCGTGCTTTAGGCCGTTTTCAACAGTAATTTAGTTATATCACGGCGTTTCCTTGGGTAATTTACCAGTATTACCGGTACATTTATCCTGTCACCGATGCATCACTCGTATTGCTATTCCCTAACATTGAGCAATACGGAGGAAAGCCATTGCTACGTCTTTGGTATGACCCAACAATGGCTCGATCCTTGGTATCCCGCTTATTAGGATGCTCTAATGATTGATTGATTGATTGATTGGGGTTTAACCCCGTTTTTAACAATTTCTCAGTCATATCACGGCGGCCAGTTCACCTACTCATATGTTTCCTGGTTTTCGCACACCAGTACTCCACACAGCAATCTTCCCAAGCAACTGGCTGCTTTTCTACATAGACTTAGCCCATTGGTGGAAGACGAATGACGCATGTCGCAATGACTTTTGTCAAACGTCGGAAAGAAAGTTGGCCGAGCCGGGATTCGAACTCACAACCCCTGGATTGACAACCCGCGTCGTTACCGACTGAGCTACCGGGACTCTAACAAAGTTGTAACTGTGGGAAAACATATTAAAACCGTAAAATACAGCCCATTATTAATTTTGACGAATATCTCATTAGTATTGATAATGATAAAGCGATTAACAAACAGTATCATTGTCTTAGATATTCGTTTCCTCTTTGTGTGTATGACTATGGACTATTTGAATGATACAACAATACGTTGAACGGCATCTATTCATTAGCAGCGTCTAACATAAAAAGGTCCGTCTTTATAGTTTACCTCATCTGCTTTTTTGAGGGTCGACTGCTTCAAAACACATGAGAAAGCATTGAATACCATGACAAAGTACAAGTTTGGTTTTGAACATGTAGTGAGAAAATGAGCAACCACTCTTTATTAGCAATGTCTCCTTTTTCTGACAATGTTCGTCTGACACAGGGAAAGTATGGCCTTTTTGTTTCCCTTTTCTCGGTTAGAAAACGGAAACTTGCAATTGCTTTTCCATTTGCAGACGTATTTTAACGCAATAGCAGCAGACGACTTTTGAAAACATTGTGGCCAACGGTGAAATTGTTCATGATGAGCAATTTCTCCTTTGGCCACAATATTTTCAACTTTATTTAACAATTAAGCTATCTTTAATGGAGATTGTTCAGGTTTTGGTCACCATGTTTTCAATGTCATCTTCCGCATATTTGTTGTATGTTGGAAATGGTTAAAGGGGCTACAATGGTAATCTTATTTGCAGACGTCGAATGTCGACATGCACCTGGGTAAATCTCGCGCCAACTGTGAGAGTTGTGATTAATCTAAGTGAGAATGTACAGGCTTATTCGAAACCGTCACAGTTCGCAACTATCGTAAACCCCTCCTTTTTACGAGCCATCTCTACGACACAATACATTGAATGTTATTTATTCATTAATATATAATGTATACCTCTAAAGACGATTGGGTTGTAAACATTTGTAACGGCTCGGGTAATTTGAATATGCATTGTTTTCTATAAGAACAGCATCATATTGTATACTTACATATTATGATATGTAATGTACAACTTGTATTGTATTCGGGGAGTCCATAGTTGACCCTTGTCAGTATCGAGTGTCTTTTATGTTGGCGTTGTCATAGTTCTATCTCTGCTGCTTTCGACATTGCAAAAAGACGGTGTGAAACAGACAATAAATTAACCTCCCCCCTCTCATTATGCCCCCAAAGTGGTCTGCTACATATGTGTTATATCATCGAACAATTAAACCTTTCCCACACACAACACATCTACAGCAGACGACTCTGAGCACATATAGATAACATATGAGAAATCTCTATAGTTATATAAAAGTATAATTATTGAATAGGATTGAACATTTTGCAACAATGTTTCAAAAGTCGTCTGCTGCAGAGGTGTCAAAATGGTTCTACATGTGGGAAAGTGCTTAACAATGATGTTGTTCCCTTCAACGTATTCTATACCTCCTCCACGTTATACTGTCGATGCCACGTGAGTGTTTCACATAGTGAGCGCAGTATGCATATATTGTCTAAGCCTGTCCCCCGAGCTATACAATACGGAGAACGTCTTAGATTGATCCGGTCATACCAGGGGTAAAATGGTATTAATGGCTTCCCTCCTTCGCGCTCAATGTTGAAGGGATTACGTCGGGTTCAATGGTCTCAGGATAAATAATACTGGATATAATTAATGTTGAAAACAGCGGAAAACGTTATGCGAACCAAGAAACTAACTGTACTCAGAAATAATCTTCGTGCTCAAAATGAGTAAATTTTGGTTTTAAACTTGCACCTGACCAATCAGATACAAACATTTTTTGTTTTATAAAGTGTTTGGCATGGTTTATTTTCTACATGTATTGCTTCTTTTTAAACAATATTCGTATCATGGGTAACATACGTAATATCTAGAGTGTACTTAAAATTGTAATTGAAATACCAAACAGTTTTGTCTTTCTCTATATCTATGTATCTTACAGTGTCATTGACATTTGCTTCAATTCGTTATATCAAATTTATTTAAACAATTTACTTATGCTGATAAGCGAAGAGGAGTAATTGACAATATAACTTCAGCGGTAAAAAGGTATACTTTACGGTCATGTGTTATGCATATTTATTCTCTTCTTTTATACAACCGATTTTTTTGTACGTAACTTAAGACAATATGTTGGTAAATGTATGCTTAAAATGACATTTCTCTTCTTTCCCGTTTTCTCCGGTTTTGTTTGTTTATTTCCAAGAAGATTTCTGTCTAATTATCATTCCTTGGACCAAATTTTCATTTTCGGTTTTCGGTTTAACCCTTTCCCTCATATAGACGCTTTCTGATGCCTCTGCAGCAGACGGCTTTTTGAAAACATAGTGACAGAAGAGGAAATTGCACAAAACGTGCAATTTCTCCTTTTGCCACAATGTTTTCCACTTTAAGTCATCGGTTACCCATTCAATTATGAAGATTTTCTATCTTTTAACAAAATACGTTCAAAGTCGTCTGCTGCTACGGAGTCCGAATGGAAGTACAACATTAGTAAAGGTTTTGGGATTAATTTGCTATTTTATAACAAAATATAATAAATAAATGAGTAAAGGGGATGAACAGAATAGTTGCGTGATCGTATCTTTCAAATGACCAAGTTTTCAAACTTTTGAATAGAATTCAAAAAACAATACTTTTGAGCCTGAAAGAATGATATGCATTGTCAAATAAACCGAGGCAATACTTCACTCTAAATCTGAGTGTCTTCTAAAATGTCACGAATTGTTTAATTGGAAAGCGTAGAATCAGTTAGAAACCAACTGTAATGCAAAACACAAACGATAAGTCGCTGCCTTGAATGTGAGGGTAAAACCTATCACAACAGATAGATTTGACGACGGTTTGATTGAAGAAACAACCTTGAATGATTCAATCCGCATCCATTAGGTACTAGTTAAAGGTAAGTCGAACATAAAATGCGGACCTTCTGTTATCAAGACGGGTTTTATTTCATCCGAAGAATGACGTTGTATTGTTTTGCGTCTCCATTGTTGATACATTTGTATCCAGTCATTTTTGTTTATTTTAAAACCCTTTTCGTTCCAAAGACTAAGTTTTGTTTCTCTCTCACCACTGTGACAGGGCAGAACAACGTTTTGTAACAATTGTAAATAGCGTCTGTACATTATGTTAACCCTACCCACTTGCCGACGCATTTTGACACATCTGCAGAGACGACTTTTGTAAACATTTTGGCAAAACGAGACGTTGCTCATAATGAACAATTTCTCATTTCTCACAATAGTATTAGCATTATTCAATAAATGCAATTTCACTTGTATAAATTTACCATATTTTGCCAAGAGTCTCAAGAAGTCTTCTGCTGCATATTTGTTGTATGTGGGAAAGGGTAAACATAGACCACGTCGCGCGAAAACAGACCTTCGGAGGTTTTGACATAGATAGTATTTACGACCAAATATACGTACAGATTGTTTTCTACAGTAGCCGTTCTCGGGAGGCCTTTCAGTATGCTAGTACGACTGGATGGCGAACAAGGAACAATGTGATCTAACTGTGCGGATGTGCATGCTGATCTTGATCTTTCCTTATCGCAAAACTCCGAAGGTCTGTTTTCGTGTGACGTGTACATACATATAATTGAGCCATCCCGCGAGAAACCCAGCAGTATGGCCTCTGCGGAATGTATCAACCTAGATCAGCCTGCGCAGACTGATCTGGGCCGACACATTCCCTCTCAGAGGGATAGAGGTATAGAGTAATGATTCCTGAAACGGAAATTCCACAGGCGGCGAAAAGTGTCCACAATGTTGGTTTTATCATGGCGCGGTTCATATAGCGTCGGCTATTTTTGTATCATATCTTAGTTTTAGGGTATTGAATAACTTGTTAACCAGATGCAAAATAAAAACTATAAAACTTCCTTTGCAAAACTACCCACCTTTTCAAAATGTAGATTTTAAAAGCAATTTTATTATAATGAAGCAAAACCAATTCACTTGACCAGGACGGATGTTACATAGAATTTGTATTGGTATCATATTGATATCGTTCTTCACCGCATTCGACCCTCAGCCTGGATACAGGAAACTGACGTGGCCGAGTGGTTAGCGTCGGGGAATTGGATGGAACTGGGGGAACCGTGTTCGACCCCCAGTCGCATTGGTCATTGTTCATTGCCCTTTTGGCGAGGCACTTTTCCTAGCCTAGTACTGGTTTGTTTACCCAGGGAACATGAATAAGTAAACAGTCGCCGTGATACAACTGAAATAATGTTGAAAACGGCGTAAAACAATTAAGCAAACACATAAATCGGCCTTAATACAGATGTGTCAAGTGTTGTTTTTTTGTCTTGCAATATATTCCCTCTTCCTATATTTCGACGCATATGCAGCAGACAACTTTGTTTAACCCTTTTCCTCATATAGACGCTTTCTGATGCCCTCTACAGCAGACGGCTATTTGAAAACATAGTGACAAAAGAAGAAATTGCACAAAACGTGCAATTTCTCCTTTTGCCACAATGTTTTCCACTTTTAGTCATAGGTTGTCTATTCAATTAAAGAGATTATCTATGTTTTGACAAAATACGTTCAAAGTCGTCTGCTGCAGAATTGTTGTATGAGGGAAAGGGTTAAGACACAAGAAAATTCTCCCTTTTCCATATAATGATTTCAATAATTTTTTCAAAAATGATATCTAATTATCATTTACAGAGCTTTTCCATATGTTTGCCTTGATGTTTTCAAAGTCGTACGCTGCATGTGTTTTGGTATCTGGGTAACTAGTCACGTGAGTACCAACATCATAAACGGGATATAACGCAGCGCTGAAGATAGTATGAACATTGTGACATAAGGAGAAATTGCTCATGATTAGCTTTTCCCCCATTTGCCGCAATAGTTTCAGCTATATTCAATATGCATAATTACACCTTCATTAAGAAAGCTTTCAATTTTGTGTTGTACGAGTAAGGGTCAAAGAATGCCCGCTGGCATGTCCATTTTCTAAAAATGCCTGTGATTGGTAGGTTTACAATACTGATATGGTTGACTACCCTTCAAGTATAAATTTGTATTGTCACATCCGTCGCCGTGGTATAACTGAGACAATATTTATTTATTTATTTATTGGGGTTTTACGCCGCTTTCAACAATATTTCAGTTATATCACGGCGACAGTTCACTTATTCATGATCCCTGGGTAAACAAACCAGTACTAGGCTAGAAAATGTGCCTTGCCCAAGGGCACTCCACCATGACCGTAGTCCCGCGACTAGGGATCGAACCCGGGACACCCCGTTTCGAAATACCCGACGCTAACCACTCGACCACAGCGGATTCCTGAGACAATATTGAAAATGATATAACAAAAACCACAGTATATACAATATATATTGACTTACAACGAAGAAATCAATGTAGTGGCTTTTTTCTTTTTTTAATATATATATATATATCTCAAAGAGCTGCTGTAAATGCTAAAGTTGAATTTTTTTATAATTTGATTTAACCTTTTCTGACATTACCAGCCGTAACTAATCAATCAAAAAATGAAATGGTACGGAATACATACTCAGGTCGTTCCTAATTTCAAAGATTCAATTTGACGTCGATTTTTTATTTATCAACTCGTACATGTGATTGTATGATTGGTTTATTCTCCAGAGACGATCGGGGGATATGTCTTCCATTTAAAGCGCATCACCAGAACTTTAGACGACGAAATAAAAGCTCAACACGCTCGGTAGAAAATGTCAGCTAATACAGTTTGACAGGCTTCAGCTGGGGAAACAAAGATAACCAAAAAATATCGGGATCCAATATTTAATGTTTGTAACGTTAAATAAAACCTATATTGAAATCTTGAACAGTTTATAAGCTCGATGTGGCATTAACCCTTTTCGCTTATATAGACGATTTATGACGCTCCTGCAGCAGACGACTTTTTGAAAACATAGTGACAAAAGAAGAAATTGCTACAAAACGAGCAATTTCTCCTTTTGCCACAATGTTTTCCACTTTTAGTCATAGGTTATCCATTCAATTATAGAGATTTTTTGATTTTTTGACAAAATATGTTCAAAGTTGTCTGCTGCATAATTGTCGTATGAGAGAAAGGGTTAAAGCAGACGGTGTTTTGAAAACATAGTGACAAAAGAAGAAATTGCACAGAACGTGCAATTTCTCCTTTTGTCACAATGTTTTCCACTTTTAGTCATAGGATATCCATCTGACAAAATACGTTCAAAGTCGTCTGCTGCAGAATTGTGACTGTTTCCAGGGTACTAGACAACGAGGAGTAAATTCCAATTCCCCCAACCTTACTTAGCGCTAAGTTATACTTTTAAAATACTTAAAAAGCATATTTTGTAAGACATGAATGTGGAAAGTAGTTTAGTAAATTACTAAATTGGAATAAATAGTTACCATGCTGACTAACAATAATTAGTAAGAAATTAATAAATGTTGGCAAATTTATTGGAGAAACAAAAATGATGAAATATGGTTTTTAAGTATTTAAGTTTTACTTAGTGCTAAGTAAGGTTTGTGGAATTGGACACTGGACTGTTCCCACCTATAGTTCTCGTATGATTCAACAAAACCCAGTGGTGAGGGCGCTCAAAAGAAACGTGGGTTTGAGTGTCAAATAAGTGTTTTATGAAATGTTTTTAAAACACATTTTATCTCGAGCTCTTTGACGCCTCTGCAGCAGGCGGCTTTTTTGAAAAACATTCAAAACATAGTGACCAAAAGAAGAAATTGCACAAAACGTGCAATTTTCTCCTTTTGCCCACAATGTTTTCCACTTTTAGTCATATGGTTATCCATTCAATTATAGAGATTTTCTACTTTTTGTTAAAATATGTTCAAAGTCGTCTGCTGCAGAATTGTCGTATGAGAGAAAGGGTTAAAAACACATTTTATCTCGAGCTCTTTAAAACACATTTTATCTCGTGCTCTTTAAAAACACATTTTATCTCGAGCTCTTTAAAACACATTTTATCTCGAGCTCTTTAAAACACAATTTTATTTCGAGCTCTTTAAGACTTTTCCTCTGGCGACTCTGCAGCAGGCGAACTGTTTTAAAAACGTGTTGAGACAATGAGTAATCGTTGATGATGTTCATGTTAGTCGTGCACCAAGAAACCCAACCCACGAAATACCTGTGCCAAGTGCAGATTAAGATCTGTGTCCGCATCTTCAGCAATTTGATTAAAATTTACACTTGCCTGTCAGACGGTTAGTGTTAGACTCCCTTATTTTTTGTAAACCCAAACCCTTTCCAACATATATAACGCTTTCTGACACCTCTACAGCAGATGACATTTGACTGAAACATTGTGGCAGGTGGAGACATTCCTAATAAAGAGCAATTTATCTATGTGCAACACTGTTTTGAACTCTATTTTTAAACCCTTTCCCTCATATAGACGCTTTCTGACGCCTCTGCAACAGACGGCTTTTTGAAAACATAGTGACAAAAGAGAAATTGCACAAAACGTGCAATTTCTCATTTTGCCAAAATGTTTTCCACTTTTTGTCATAGGTTATCCATTCAATTATAGAGATTTTGCATTTGTTGACGAAATATGTTCAAAGTCGTCTGCTGCAGAATTGTCGTATGAGGATAAGGGTTAAATAGGTATTCTATCTTTTACAGAAAATTAATGTTCCATACTTTGGCCAACATGCCTAATTGTTGTATGTGGGAAAGGGCAAATGTAAGTGTTCGTACAAGCACGAAATTCTACTTTGATACAAATGTTTATCCAAGTTTATAATTATTATCTCCGAGTTTTTTTTTGAGTAACATTGGAAGAGTTGCACATTTAGGTCAATCTGTTCCCAGGTAAACCCTTCCCCCACATTGAATAAATATGTAGCAGACGACTATGAGTAGGAAAAAATATCTTAAAATGAAAGTTGAAAAGTGAGAGTAAAAAAGGAGAAATTGTTCATTAGTTCTCCATTTGCAAACAAACGTCTTCAAAAGTCGTCTGCTGCAGATGTGTGAAAATGCGTCTGCAACGGAAAAGAGCTCCAGCAGACGACTATGAAATTATCAAGAAAATCTCTATAAATGTTTTTAGATTTAATGACTAGAGTTGAAAACATTGTGGCAAAAGGAGAAATTGCTCATCATGAGCAATTTCTCCTTTTGTGACAATGTTTTTCAAACGTCGTCCGCTGCAGAGGCGTCACAAAGCGTATATATGTGGGAAAAGGTTAATAAATTTTACAAGGTATATGATTCTAAAAATATTATTACAGGTAACAGATATGTCATTTTGCAACAATTACGTCAGACAGTATTTTAATTACAGCAGGGCGGTCAGTTCATATAATCATGCATGTCCCGTCCCTCACGCACCATAACGTCACATAACATGCTTCCAAGGCCACTGGCTACCTTTCCGCATGTCTTCCTTAATGATTAATTGATTGGGGTTTAACGCCGTTTTTAACAATTTCTCAGTTATATCACGGCGGCCAGTTCACCTACTCATTCATTTTCTGATTTTCTCACACCAGTACTCCACACAACAATCTTCCCAAGCAACTGGCTGCTTTTCCACATAGACTTAGCCCATTGGTGGAAGACGAATGACGCATGTCGCATTGACTTTTGTCAATCGTCGGAAAGAAAGTTGGCCGAGTCGAGATTCGAACTCACAACCCCTGGATTGACAGCCCGCGCCGCTACCGACTGAGCTACCGGGCTCGGCTGACTACCTTAATGACTGTAAAGACTAAAAAGTTTTAATTGTGAATCGAACTCGGGACCCATCGCTGTATAGCCATCTTCGTTATCCAGTGAGCTATCACTGTTCTGCCCCTTTCCCACTTGTAGAGTCACTTTGACGCCCCTGGAGCATACGGCTTTTTAAACCATAGAAATTGCTGTACTTGATGAGTAAATTTGTCTTCATGCCACATTTGTTGTCAAGTCTATTCAATACATATACTTTCATCTATCCAGATTGTCAATTGATTTCCTTAGATGTTTTCAAAGTCGTCTGCTGCAGACTTGGCTCAGATGGAAAAATGACTATCCCCTTTCCCACATACAACAAATTAGCACCCAGACGGCTTTGAAAACATCTGCGCAGAAGTATGGAAAAACCTCGAAAACAGAAAGTATAAGTACTGAAATGAGTTGAGAACACTGTGGCTAAACGAGAAATTGCTCATCATGAGCAATTTCTTCGTTTGCCACAATGTTTTCAAAAGTCGCCTGCCGCATAGGCGTCAGAAAGCGTCCTCATGTTGGAAAGGGCCATCTTAGCGGAATGGGTAAATAAAGGGTGTGTCTATTCATTTTGGATAGATACATGATGACGGACTAGTGGATACAATAGAGCGATTGAAGCGGCCGATCAGGTGTCCAGGTATATGGTTACTCGTCCCAAAATGTTTTGGGTAATAAACGCATAAACGTATTAATTTACGCCCCTTGCTATCTCTAGTTTTAATAAGGGTTGAAAGCCAATTCTAGCTTTGGATGCGTCCTTTCTTTTGAAAACTTCTGTTGAAACCGAATGTAACGTGTAGAATAGAGAGAGGAATGACAGACAGACAGACAGACAGAGGGAGAGAGAGAGAGAGAGAGAGAGATGAGAGAGAGAGAGAGAGAGAGAGAGAAGAGAGAGAGAGAGAGAGAGAGAGAGAGAGATGAGAGAGAGAGAGAGAGAGAGAGATGAGAGAGAGAGAGAGAGAGAGAGAGAGAGAGAGAGAGAGAGAAAGAGAGAGAGAGAGAGAGAGAGAGAGAGAGTGCATTATTTGAATACACTACTGTTGTCGTTGACAGTGCTGTCAATTTAACCGATAGTATATGCATGGGAATTTTGGATACTTACCCTTCTTTCAGGTATCGGAATTTCTACGCGATTGCTCATTCGACTGTCACCTACCAATTACATGCATGACTGATCATAATTCGGTAGCAATGGGTCAGTCTATTTTAAATTGTGGGGCTTACAAATGACTATTTCATTTATATCTGGTATAATTTAACGAATTTTTTTTGTCAAAATAATGATAAAACGTGCAAATCACAAAATTTAATATAATGTCTGTGTTTATACACATCGCATGTGAAATAAAATAGGCTAGAATTGAAAATACACTATACAACATACCCCCGTCTCAGTTCAAGTGTATCGCCTAAATTTTGCGCATGCGCAGCTACAGGCACGTGTTCATAACAAAATTTTCGGGATAGAGGTTCAGAAGGAATAATAGTTTGCTTCGTAGTTTGGAATCTAACATTTTAACTCAGGTAGTGTGCCACAGAGCTCAACGCTTCTAACAAAAATGGGGACAGAAACTAACAAAGACGAACGTAATACACCGGAATATCTTGCACAGTTATTAAAAGACAAGAAACAAATACAAGCATTTCCTAATGTTTTTGTTCACTTGGAGAAACTTTTAGACGAAGGTAAGTTTTATTCGCAGTAAATAATGGATTTTAGTCACGGAAAACGAAAACTGGTGCAGTGGTTTGAAACCTTTGGGATTTTTAACTTGATTGGGTGCACTGAATGTGTAAACTTGGATTTTAAATAAACTTTTGAATACTTTTATTTACGGTAACCCTTGCGTTTACTAAGTTTATTTTTGGGTCAAATTAAGCGCAAGCGTAAACGGGCACCTGCTTGTTCCACTAATTGGAACTTTTTTGTTTGCTTCTTCAATACTTGAAGTTTTAAAGCTCAAACTTTCTGTTTGTGAATAACTTTTTTAAACAGAAAAATGTAAATGGTATGGCTGAAATACTACAATGATTCAAAATGAATCGTCTTCGCTAAATAAAACTTTGTTTACATTCGGCAGCCATTTTGGAAGACAAAATGCTACCAGGGAAGTTCTCGGCTTCTTGTAATGTTCAGAAAATGTGATGCATTTAAATCCGTCTTTTCACATGCTTGAATTTCCCTCTTTAATTCGTCACAGTCTTAAATAGCAATTTATATTGACAATTTGATAAGAATTTCGACTGTCATTGGTCAACTGTGTTTGTCAAAGATAAGAAGTTTTGTATACAAATAGAAACGTCCTTACTTCTTTCAGCTCATAATAATATAGTTTAATTGTTGTGAATTTGAGTATATCCGGAAATCTATTGAAAAAAGTAACACTTTTTGAATGATATTGAAATAATAAAATATTCCAAAGCCACACAATGTGAAAATCTGCAAACTTTATAAACTTAACCCCTTTACCACATTTAGACTCTTTCTGATGCCTATGCAGTAGAGGACTTTTGAAAACATTGTGTCAAATGGAGAAATTGCTCAAAACAAGCGATTTCTCTCATTTTCTCACAATATTTTCATATTTTTTCGGTTATTATTCTTTAATTTATAGAGATTTTCCTTATTTTGGCAAAGATGATTTTTAAGTCGTCTGCTGCAGTTTTTCTGTATGTGGGAAAGAGTTAACTTTTTGCAACTGTTGAACATTCCCAAGCCCTCTTTGAATTGATCTAAATTGAATTATTTTTCTAACCGGCTGAAATAGCCATACTTATAAATAATTTAAAGCATACTCTCAATGAGGAAACTTAAGTTTGTCTGACATAATGAGGAATGAATGAAATCATTTTTAAACATTTACATTCTAAAATTCATACCATATCTGGGATAAACTTATATCACATACATTTATTTAACCCGTAACCAAATATACAAAATATGCATAAGAAAACTTACAGCAGACAACTTTAGGAAACAAAGTTGCAAAAGATGAATTTGCTCATTGTGGGAATTTCTCTTGCAACACTGTTTCATCTAAGTTCAATAAGCAATTTAATATCTTCATTAATTGATTTTCCATATTTTTCACTAAATGCTATCAAAATCTTCTGATGCAGATTTGTTTCATGTGGGAAAGGGTTAAACAGATGGTTTTGAAAGCAGGAAGACACAGGACGATCTCTTTCAATTCTAAAAATATATTTAAAAAAGAATAACCCTTTCCCACATTCAACAAATCTGTAGCAGAAGACTGGAATCATGAAGTATATAATTAATATATAATTATGGAAAAACTGAACAAGAACAATTGGTCACAATCTTTTCAAAAGTTGTCTCAGCCCCTCTCTTTCCATCCAATTTTGTTAAGACTCTGTACCCTATTGGTTTTGTGAAATTCAACGTGCAAAATTGCTCATGGATTTAATTTGAGAAATTTTTTATAAGCTAATATTTATGTATTTTTCGGAACTACTGGTGAGTTTGGCAAGTTTATCTTAAAAATTCTATGCTGCAGTATAAGAATGACTTCAATCAGAGATGCAGCCACTATAAAGGGGGCATATCGAAAGCCTGAAAAGTTGAAGTTGGATTTGCACCAGCTTTTCAGAGCCATCACTGTCGGCACAAATTGACAAGCATCAAAATATATCTTAATTAATTGGCTTGTTAATTCCATTGAATAATATAGTCATACAGAGAAAGGGTGGCGTGATTTTAAACTAAAGATATAACCGTGATTCTCAATATTACTATTAGGCCCATTTTTTGGATGTGGCTCATCTATTTTTGTATGTAGTTCATGCATGATATCTTTCCAGTCTGCTTCATTCTGCCTGCTTATCTCTATATAAAAACCCTTTCACTGATAAAAGAGGCTGTTAAGATTTGTAAAATTGATAAATCCTGGAAAATAAATAGCTTTATGGAAATAGAAAGAAATGCTTTATTTTATAGAATATACCTTTATAGGATTGGTTAATTTTGCTTTTAACCCCCTTTCTTTGCATGTAGATGCCTACTGATGCCTCTGAAACACACAACCATTGAAAACATTGTGCCACAAGCAGAAATTGCTCAAAATTTATCATTTCAACACTTTTCAAAGATATTTATGTAACTTTTATTTATGAATAGAGATTTTTCATATTTATACCAATATATTTTCAAAGTTGTATGCTGCAGATTTGTTGTAATTTGGAAAGGCGTGAAGAGGAGTCCTGTAAAATGAATGTATGAAAATGTTTGTTGCCAATGAATTAAGTTTAAGATGTTCATTTCTGTATGTACCCATGGATACAAATTTGTCTAGAGGTCTTGCATTTGTGTCAACTCATTTTGACACATCTGCAGCATACACCTGTCTAATCTTGCTTCTGCAGCAGACAACTTTTTAAAACAATTTGCCGAAAAGAAGCAGTTTCTCCTTTTGCAACAGTTTTCAATGTTTTTCAGTAATAACACTGTCATTAATAGAGATTTTCTGGTGTTTGCCTAGATATTTTCAAAGTTGTCTGCTTCAGAATTGTTGTTTGTGGTAAAGGGATAAAACATGGTCATGAGTTTGACCATGAGCAATGTTTTCATCTTTTTGATAATTATACTTTGATTTAAAGAGATTTTATATATTTTACATGTTGTTTACATTGTTGTTTGCTGCATATTTGTCGTATATGGGAAAGGATTAAGGTGTTACAAAGATTGAGAATGTTGGGCAAGCTTGACTAGTATAATGGAAATCTAGTACATAATTATTCTCACATTTACACTAAAAGTCTGTACCGTTTTTTAGGAGCATTGGAAAAGTGGTGCCTATGCTACCATCTATTTTCTCCTATGAATCTATTTTTGTGGCGATTGGTTTGACAATTGCTACAATGCTAACAGATACATGAACAACGAAAAAATTTACATAGTCAGTTTTGAACAGCCCGTTGACCTGGTACGCAATACTGTTAACCAATTAACCTACATCCGTTAAACCGCCAAATATATAGTTCCATCAGGGATGCAGAGACATGATTAATAATAATCACAGGGGTGTAGAAATGATTTGAAGAAGCAGGGTAAATTCTTAAAGTAGCCGGGTGTTAAAGGGTCAAACAAAATAGGTAACAAGGCGCAAACCGAAAAAGTTGCCGGGTGAGGATGCTTAAGTACCAGGATGATTTTACCGCCTCCCTCCCCATTTCTACACCCCTGTAATCATGTCAGCGCTACTTTGGTACTGGATTGATACTTGGATTTGAGATTTATCGAGATAATATCTACATGGAGTTAATATGTAAATTTTATCTTTCTTCATGTTTGGGCAGACAATAAATATCATTGCACGTTCTATCTGCCATGAAAAGTACTCTCAAAACACCTCGCCAAAATGGAAATTCCAAAAGGTTCATAAATAGCTCGCTAGATTGGTTATCGATTGTTCTTAAATCATATTATTATAAACACTTTATTTTGTAGTTGTTGCAATATATGAAAGTATCTAGATGATAAGACTGGTTTACAAAAGTAATAAGACACGATGTCATGCAGTGTACAAGTTAGACATGTCTGTACTTTCTAGCATCAATTAGTAATCAATGCTGAAAGTGTAGCCGAATTGAGTTGGAGATCACGCATTATCGTATATGCCTATATATATTGAAAATCGCAAGGCCTACACCGATATACTGCTTGTTACTTTGCAGG
This sequence comes from Serripes groenlandicus, assembly GCA_031761405.1. NCBI lineage: Eukaryota > Metazoa > Mollusca > Bivalvia > Cardiida > Cardiidae > Serripes > Serripes groenlandicus. The sequence continues at coordinate 78,783,867 of JASEVX010000005.1, forward strand.
ATTTTCTACACGATCGCCACTACTGTGCCATCGGCGCTTTGATTCTACTCAAGTTAGTTTTTTCCGTCCTTTTTGAAACAAAAACATCTAAAAGCAGTAATAATACTTACAATTATAGAGTTTCCATGTTTTTAAGTAGACATTTTCAAAGTTGTCTGCTACAAAATTGCTGTGAGTGGGAAAGGGTTAAAATGAAGTTTTCAATTGATAAGTATTCCTACATCTGGCTTTAATTATCTAAGGGTATCTTTCTATGTTTTATGTTTTACATGTGTAAGAGTTGGCTCATGGTATTTTGGAGCCTGCAGCTCTTTGTCTACTAAAGTTGTTGTTTGATTGCAGAAACAAAACTTCCATGTTTATTGCAATCAAGATTGAATTTTAACCCTTACACTTCCAGGATTGAAATAGTTGCAAGACCTGTATGTAAGATATAGCCCTTTCCCTCATACGACAGTTCTGCAGCAGACGACTTTGAACATATTTTGTCAAAAAATAGAAAATATCTATAATTGAATGGATAACTTATGACTAAAAGTGGAAAACATTGTGCCAAAAGAAGAAATTGCTCGTTTTGAGCAATTTCTTCTTTTTGTCACTGTTTTCAAAAAGCCGTCTGCTGCAGAGGTGTCAGAAAGCGTCTATATGACTATTAGGGAAAGGGTTAGATTCTATTGCAGTTACTATACTGGAAAACAAAGGGGATTCCTGTCCAGTGTACAAGATGATACATGATGAACAGGCTGTTTTATTTGCCACATACAGCACATCTGCAGCAGACTTACTTCAAAAACATATTGGCAAAAATATCTATAAATGAGAGTTCAATTGTTCAACAGAGTTGATAACATTGTAGCAAAAAGAGAAAGTGTAAACATAATGTACGTAACGGTGGAGAACAAGATATTTCCAGGAATCATGCTTTGTAACAATTTGGACGTTTATTTAAAAACATGGGTAAACGAGAAATAGGCTTAATGCCACGATGATGGATTTCTCCTTTTCCCACAGTGTTATGAAATTTTCTCTTAAGCAGACACATTTTTAATGGCTACTATTTGGAAAAGGGTTAATGATGAACTTATGTTGATACTGGTTAGTACAGATTTTACAAGCTACTTCCTTTGTACCTATGAAAATAATTAGATCCAACAAGTACCTATATGATTTAGTGAATTATATATCTGATGGCTTCAATTTAGACTCCCTGAACTTACTCTTTACTTCATACTTTTGATGCTTCTGTTTATTTCTATTCCATCCAGTTTGAATCCTAGCTCGGTCAACAGTCTCTCAGAAGTTTGAGAAAAGTCACAGTGACAAGCACCTTGAATGGGTAACAGTCTATGTGATTAAGCAGCCAGTTGCTCTGAAAGTATGTTGTGTAGAGTACTGGTGTGAGGAAGCTAGGAAACACATGAGTAGGTGAACTGGTCGCTGTGATATGACTGAACAATTGTTGAAAACGGAGTTAAGATGCAATCAATCAATTATTCCTCTTCCTTGAAGTTTTTAGCCCTTTCCAATATGCAGAAAATTTGCAGCTGACAACTTTGGAAACATCTATTCATAAAATTAGAACGTTTTAGCTTAGATGTATTCCAAGTCGTCTGATGCAGATTTAATTTGTTATATTTCAGAAGGGGTTATATAAGTTTTTTGTGATGAGGAAAAGTGACAAGCAGAAAGTAACGAGTATTAAAACAAAATGTAAGAGAATTATGATAAATGAATGTCACTTCACAAATTTAAGGAATATTAAGTGTTTGAGTATTTACAGCCTTCGCTTAGACCCGACTGGAAAAAAAACCTTCAGACTTACAAACTTTCGTGCAATAATTAGGTGAACAAAGAAGGAAATATATATGAAAAATGAGCTTTCAGACCGGCATATTTCAATGGATTTCGTGAAGTCTTGTATCTATTAGTACATACCACACTGGATTCTAGCATGAGTAACTTGAGTTGTTTATTTAGTAAACGGTGAACAAGCCATTGATTCGTTTGGAGTTCTGTTTGCCCAAAATCAGGTCCTCAAACACAACGATCCAAAACATAATTATTGCCTATGTCAATATGCTGGCGATGAATTGATACAATTATATGGTAAGGAAAGTCTAACACTTCTGTTTCCTCTTGAAAGGCTTACCTATTAGGTTTTCCAGACCTTGTTTGAAGTTCTTGTTGAGGTAGTATCTTACATCATTATTATATATGTGTATTGGAAAGTTATTTTGAACCTAATGGATGTTTTTAGTTTTGCAACCAAGTCTTAGACACAATGGCATTAAATGTATACTTGGTTAATGGTTTCCCACCTGCAGATGCATTTTGGACGCATCTGCAGCAGATGACTTTTGAAAATATTGTGGCAAAAGAAGAAATTGCTCAACATGAGCAATATCTCCTTTTGCCGTAATGTTTTCAACTCTCTTTCATTAAGAGATGTTTTCATTATCATATGCTGCAAATTTTTTGCATGTGGGAACTGGTTTAAGATATTGTCAACTTGAAAAGGGGTTGACTTATGAGTCTAAAATTGGGATTGGCAATGCCCTGCTTTTGGTGGTCATGTTAAGCATTTCCCACATGCAGGCGCTTTCTGATGCTTCTGCAGCAGACGACTTTTTTGCAACATTGCTTATGATGAGCAATTTCTCCATTTGCCACAATGTTTTCAACTCTATTCAATTATTATTCTTTTTTTCAAGTCGAGCTAGAGAGATAACTTTTACACAAAAGACACATTTCTGATCAATTTCAGCTGGGATTGTTTTGAATAAAGTGTCTTGTTTGTTTTTAGCAATAATTTAGGGAAAGAAAACTTGAATGGAAGGACTATGTTTGTTGTTGTTCTGTGTACCTGCGGATTGAAAAGAATAAGCTGTACAGTTATAGGTCATTTGTACACTCAAGTTCAATATTTTGATCACATGAGAAATGGAGGGTATTCATATGTATTCAAGTCAGGCACTGACTTGATAAATCTAGGGTGTTAATATTTTAACCCTTTCCCCAAAATGCCAACTTACATCTGACTGAGGCACGTCTGAAGCGGACGATTTCAAAATGTTGGTTTGACGATAGGAAACGGCGATTAATTAGGAATTATTTTATCCATCTGTTTTCCACTTCTGTTCTATTCTAAAACACAAAATCCCAACATTCATGGTACTGATTGCCTTTGTTGTATTTAACCCTTTCCCACTTTAACATGCTACCTGATACCTTCGGAGCAGACTGCTTTTGATAATGAGTAATTTCTCTTCGTTGTCATTGTTTACCCTCGCACTTGACCATATAGCCATTTGGTCAGTAATTTCTCAATTTGCCACAATGATTTCAACTGTTAAATAATGAGATATTGATTTTTAGAGGTTTACCATGTTGTTAGCGAGATATTTTTCTGAAGCCGTCGGCTGCAGATTTGTAGTATGCGGAAAAAGGTTAAATACTTCGTTTGAGTACCCCCAACATGGGATTTCATGCTCTAATGGGTAAAGGGATAATATTATATTTAAGTTAACTTTTCAATAAGTAGATTTAATGAAAGAGGATTAAAATGTATTAACTTTCATAAAAGGGGGCACAAAAGACTATATAATGCAGCCTTCTTAGCCCTTTCCCTCATATAGACGCTTTCTGACACCTCTGCAGCAAACAGCTTTTTGAAAACATAGTGACAAAAGAAGAAATTGCACAGAACGTGCAATTTCTCCTTTTGCAACAATGTTTTCCACTTTTTGTCATAGGTTATCCATTCAATTATGGAGATTTTCTGTTTTGACAAAATATGTTCAAAGTCGTCTGCTGCAGAATTGTTGTATGAGGTAAAGGGTTAAGAAGTTAATCAAGATTGCTTTTTAAAAACTGCTGTGATGCCTTATTGATTGACATACATGACACATCTTGCATAAAAATGCATTGGCTATCAGAGACATGTTGAAATTGTAGTAGGAATCTGGAAGGAACTGACTTTTTGTTGACAGGCGTAGAGTGTTGTGTACTTTCCACTTTATCATGATTTCTACTAATGCCACAATGTTTTTTAAAAGTCCTCTGCTGCAGAAGTGTTGAATATAAATCTTTACCCCATTACAGACCTCTTTTGATGCCTCTGGAGCAGAATATTTATGCAAGCATCATCAGGGTAACGGAAAGAGGTGTAAATTGCTAATAACAAATGTCTTTGCCATACATTGTTTATAATTTTTCTCCCAGTCCAGATACTCAAAATCTATCATAACGGGTAAATGATTGCTATCTAAATCAATGAATTGTCAAGCAGACAAAAGGTTATATACATTTCACATCCAATTACCAAGATTTTCTTTGACACTAATGCCAATTAACACTTTGTAGGAAGAATTGTTTCTCACTTACCAGTAAGTTTGACCCTTTTGCTCATGTCTGCTTAGGTTTCATGTCCTTTTCAAGTTTTGTTAATTGAGCAAAAGTATAAATCTAAAACACCTGATGTGGCAATTGTAGCAAGAGTGATTTTTGCACTTTGAACAAATAGAAACTTTTTTGACAGTGAAACTGAAACATATTGAATCCTATCACAATGTGTCATGACTGGCCACAATTCTACCTATATAAGCCAAATGTAGGAAATGAAGGGTGCAGTTATTCGCAGGTAAATTAATATGCAAACACAGTTTGTACACGAATGGAAGGATTTTGTCATACATAGCCTACCTCTTATACACAAGACCTTTTTTTTCTTGACTGATTTTGAAAGAAAAAGCAGCCACTGGAACCTAACCAATAATTGGCTATGAATTCTATAAAAAAAATTGCAGGGGACACTAGGTCATAGAAACGATGATTCTACCCTTTTTCCATAAATGCAACAATTTGGACCGGATAACTTTGTTCTATTTATAAATGAGCCTATTAGTATTGAATTAGAGATGGAGAAATTGCTCCTTTTATCACAATGTTTTGATAATGAAAAATGTCTTCTCCAGTTCGGCAAATTGCATCTGCATGTTGGAAATGGTTAATCCTTAACTTGTTGCAGAGATATGGTCGAATATTTTAAGGAATAAGGGCAAATCCTGATTAAACATTGCCGGAACTGCCTAGAGGGGAAGTTTTTATTTCCTATCAATTATTATGATCATCAAAGATAAAGTTTTATCAAACATCTTGGTCAGATATATGGAGGATTTTAAGCTAGGACTTTGTTCTTTTCTGAATCTAATTGCAAGAAATGCACAAACATAAACTGAGATAAATATTTGTTTTAATAGTATGATTAACTGGTAAAAATGTGGGTTTTGGTGGAGTTTTACCCGGTTTAAACATATTTACAATCGTAGAACTGTTCCATATATTTCCACAGATGATTTCAGAGTCGTCTGCTGGAATAGGTTTAGGAATTGTTTGTTCTTAATTATACTGAAATCATGTATTTGTACCTTAATCCTCTAATTACATGACAAGTATAGGGAAAGAAGTTGAATGCACTGGAAAATATTGTGAAAGAATATAATGCTAGGGGAGCAAAAAAGACATGTAATTCTGAGATAGAAATATTAGAACACTTGATGGAAGGGGTTGTCCATAATTATAAGCTTCAGATAAAGGATCGTATTTCATGTCCTGAAATAAATCCTTCTTTAACCATCAAACTCTAATGTTGTGAGTACTCAAAAGAATTGTCTTATTTAATAGATTTTTCTTTCAAGTACCCTCAACATAGTGTTAAACTGATTAATAAAAAGAGATGTGTGGGTAAAGAATCTTTTCCTCATCCTTATCTCGATCTGACCCATGCTGGGAAAGATGCAAGTCAATATTTGTTTCATTTGTTTTTGTGATGGGTATCTGTTGAAACTGGATAATGGATGCCAGGAAAACATGTCTTTTACATTTCCTTGTTCATTGGATTTGATACTCTGTCTCATATCTTCGCTGCTTAATCCATTCCCAATTTCCCACATACAACACATCTGCTGCAGATAGCTTTGAAAACATCTAGACAAACATCTGTATTAATGTAAGTATAATTAATGAAAAGAGTTAAACATTGTGGCCAATATTTTGAGCATTTTCTCTTTTGGACACAATAATTTCAAAAGTTATCTACGGCAGATTTGTGCAGATTTGTGAAGATATGCGTCTGCATTTGGGAAAGGGTAAATAAGGAAAGTTATTGAAACGTTCTTTGCATTTGGGACAATAGTAACAATGATGTAGTGTGTTTGGCCCTATCTTGATATGAAATTACATATATTCTGTTGCCATGGAAACGGAAGTTTCAAGAGCGGTCTCATATTTCATGTCAAAGAAGGTACGGACAGAGTAATGGATATGTTCTTACGCTTGATGATTTATACAATTACAAACTGCAGTGCACTATATTTTCCTGCTTGTATACCTTTATGCTTGCCCTGCTGTGGGATTAATGGATATGTTCTTATGCTTGATGATTTATACCATTACAATCTGCAGTGCACTGTATTAACCCTTTCCCTCATACAAACGCTTTCAGACGCCTCTGCAGCAGACGGCTTTTTGAAAACATAGTAACAAAAGAAGAAATTGCACAAAACGTGCAATTTCTCCTTTTGCCACAATGTTTTCCACTTTTAGTCATAGGTTATCCATTCAATTATGGAGATTTTATGTTTCAACAAAATACGTTCAAAGTCGTCTGCTGCAGAATTGTCGTATGAGGGAAAGGGTTATACTGCTTGTATTCCTTTATGCTTGCCCTGCTGTGGGATTTCATAAGAATTGTCTTTAGAAGACTAATTAATATATTAAGTAGCTACACCTTAGGGTTTCATATGGGTATCATACTTCATGACAATTTCTACCGCTGACTCTAATCAGTTAATCAGTTCAGTGTCAAGCAGCAGGCAATAATATATACTTTCATTAACCCTTTCCCTCATACGACAATTCTGCAGCAGACGACCGAACATATTTTGTCAAAAAATATCTCTATAATTGAATGGATAACCTATCACTAAAAGTGGAAAACATTGTGGCAAAATGAGAAATTGCTCGTTTTGAGCAATTTCTTCTTTTGTCACTATGTTTTCAAAAAGCCGTCTGCTGCAGAGGCATCAGAAAGCGTCTATATGAGGGAAAGGGATCTTCCATTGTTTTGTCTAGATCTTTTCAAAGTGACCTGCTGCATATCTGCTGTAGGTTTGAAATGGTAAATTTGTTAAAATGAAGAAGCAGAATGGAGATACATGTATGTATATTTTTTTCTTAGAAAAAACCCAAAAAGTACAATTTGCCTAGCGGGACAAGAGTAGAGAAAATTGGGCGGGGGGGGGGGGGGGGGGGGGGGGAATTACAGTAGTTGAGAGTGGTGTTTTATACATCATCATTATTGACAAGGAAGAAAATATAAGCCAACCCATGCCATGTTAAATTGGTCTCAGAGACGCTTATCCAGATACAGACAAACAGAGGACTTCTGCGTCTTTATACATATACGTCTTTATACATATACGTAGTAGTAGACTACTTTAAAATCATTTTAGAGAAAGGAGAAATTGTTCAAAACAGGCTCTATAGAAGCAAAGTGTAAACATTTCTATATATATTATAGAATTTATTTACTTGGGGGATTTGAGCTATAAATATATGTACCCTTTTTAGTATGGCTTGCTGGAGGCACATTTACGTTTGCAATAAAAGGGATGAAAATAGGGGTATATAAATGTGGGTAAGGTTTTAAATTACAAGGTGGAAGATAAATGGGGCTATGGTTGGGTAGTTTTATTACTCCTTTTCCTGTAATTTAACATGGTGTGCCTTTATTACAGAATCTTGTTTTCTGGGGTATCATTTTGATTGCATGTAGATTGCATGTAGATATAAATGTGCATAAATAATCATTCTGAACCAAAGCTTCGTGTTGTAGAACAGAATGTAACAGTTCATTGTCCTGCAGAATCCATCTAATATAACAAGGTTAACCCTTTCCCTCTTACAGACACATTTTGGCCCATCTTGCTACAGACAACTTTTGAAATGAGCAATTCATCCATAATTGCCACAATGTTTTCAACTCTATCCAATGGGTAAACTTTAAATGTTTATAGAGATCTTCCCTTATTTTTACCTGGATTTCTTAGACGTCAGCTGCAGATTTGTTGTATGTGGGAATACCAAGGGTTAAACATTTCAGACTTTTCTTTTGAGTACCAACAACATAGGAAATTTAGAGATATATTAGAACATGAATAAATACAAATTGTCTAATTATAAGTAATTCCATACAGGAACCAATTTCCTAATTTGAAAATGAAAAAAACAGTTGACAGTTTTCTATGTAAGACAGTTTTAGCGGTTTTCAAGAGAAGCGACAGCTTCAGTGACTAAAAAACTTAACTCTTTCCCTCATATAGACGCTTTCTGACACCTCTGCAGCAGACGGCTTTTTGAAAACATAGTGACAAAAGGAGAAATTGCACAAAACGTGCAATTTCTCCTTTTGCCACAATGTTTTCCACTTTTTGTCATAGGTTATCGGGCATTCAATTATGGAGATTTTCTATATTTTGACAAAATACGTTCAAAGTCGTCTGCTGCAGAATTGTCGTATGAGGGAAAGGTTAATAGTATCGGCAAAACGAAATACAATGTACAAAGGAAATGCAAAGATTTGAATGACAAAAGTCATAGAAGTAGATCAAGGGTTAGTTTTTTTGTTCATCCAAAATGATAGTATTGTCATTGAAATAAGTATCTTTATTAATAGATTTTGTTATGCTATGTTAACTATGTTCTAATCTATAGCCTCTTTTTTGGGTTTTACAAATCTTGGGAGTCATGCCCAAACTCATTGTAGTAAAGTGACATATTGTGAATAATTCTGAACCCTTCATTCACTTGTAACAAGGGTATTTAAAATGTTTATACTTAATATTCAGTAGTAGAAGACTTTTGAAAACATTGTTGCAAAACAAGAAATTGTTCAGTATGAACATCATTTCCATTCTATTCATTAGTTATACTTTCATTCAGAGAAACGGTCCATATCTTTCCCTCAATGATTTCAAATTGGTCTGCTGCAGGTGTTTTGTAAGTGGGAAAGTGTTAAAGAAGTTCAGACAGAGAGCTGATGCTGGAAAGTCTATCTATGCAGACAGTACTTGCCTATCTCTAATGAAGGACAAGTGAATTATATAACTTCAGTAGGCCACAAGGCCTATAGTTTATCCAATCTAACAAATTATTTAGATTAGTCCCAATTTTTTATCCCTTTAGGCTTAAAAGTAATGGAAAATCAGAAGTTATATAGAAAATGTGTAACCAGCAATTTGCATAAATTTGCAATTATGTTTTAACTCTTTTTCTGATTTAGTCAACCTGCTGACATTTAGATTTATCCACATATATATAGATTTAGACCCCATTTCCTAATTGCAGTTCACCTGATATGATGTCATTGAGGGCAGATTGTTTTTCTAAGAAAAACAGAGGGAAATTAAAAATTCCTTTTATATTAGAAGCAATCATTTCCTTCAGATGAAAACTTTGTGAGGAAAGGAAAACTTATTGCTACTTATAATGTTCTCTAAAGACCTTAAAAATTGTCTGTGTCAGAAAAAGTTTAATTTTGCTTGTAATATATTTTGAAAAACCTAGGTTCGTAAAATATCTCTCTGTGATATCGTTTCTAAGAGTTGACTGGTTGTAAACCAACATCCTGGGGGGAAAATGTTCCATGATTTCAATGGAAATTCTGTTTTGATGAAAAGTTGACAACATTGTGCTAAAACAAAAATTGAGTAACTTCTTTAACAATGTTTTAAAAAGTTGCCTGTTGCGGAGACCTAAAAGATGCCTGAAGCCAGTAAAGGTTTAATTTTACAAATAAACAACAAATTCTAGCAGACTACCTTGAAAATGTATAGACAAACTCTGAATTTGGTTGAAAACATTGTGACAAAGGAAAAATTGCTCATCATGAGCCAACTTTTATCATGCTCTTTTCAAAAAATGTCTGCTGCAGATCCGTCAAAAGAATTTGCAAGTTGGAAAGGGTTAATGATTTGGTCCCAAGGGTGTTTTCTTTTGAGAATAAAAGAATTCTTTTATGTTTATTTTACATTGAAGTAGCAAAAATAAGAAGAGACCCTCAAAAAATGTATAATTGGTAATTTGAAACATTTTGCTTTATACAGACACCGAAGATCAAGAATTATCAAGATCAACTTTGAATTTGATTTTAGATATTGATAACCGTTTATTGAAACATGTCGGTGAATGAGTTAACCTTTTTCGAACACACAAATCTTAACCCTTTCTCTCATATAGACGCTTTCTGACGCCTCTGCAGCAGACGGCTTTTTGTGACAAAAGAAGAAATTACACAAAACGTGCAATTTCTCCTTTTGCCACAATGTTTTTCACTTTTTGTCATAGGTTATCCATTCAATTATGGAGGTTTTCTATCTTTTGATAAACTATAATGTTCAAAGTTGTCCGCTGCAGAATTGTCGTATGAGGGAAAGGGTTAAGCTGAAACCTTATTGGCAAACATGTTGAACATTGCTTTTATCTGATATTAAGTGGTCAATGAATAATTGCATTGAAAATTGCTCATCGTTATATTAAGTAATTTTTCTTTTTGCCACAATGTTTTCAAAAGTGGTCTGCCGCAGATGCCTCAAAAAGTGTCTGCAAATGGGACAGGGTTAACAGTTACTGAATATACTGTTTTTAATGTCTTCTGCATTGAAAACATCTGGTGAAAATATTGTAATATGGGGGAATTAATTTCCTGTACGCTTTAGTTACAGAAACAAACATATTGTTGGGCTGATAATTGTGCAATTTCTTCTTTCCCTACAATGTTTTCAATAATGGTCTGTAGTATAAACTGTCAAACAGTGTTTATGTCGGGAAAAGGGTTAACAATGGAGTATTCATTGAGCTGTGGACCTGTTAAATAAAGATTATGTTTGACAGCAAGGTACAATGTGTCCCTGGTCTTGCTCAGCAAAGCCAGCTTTATTTGTTTACAACTTAACCCTTTCCCACATACAGACTTGATTCGCTACATCAGCAGCAGCAAACTACTTCTTGAAAGTAATTGCTCAAATGAGCTTTTTCAACTCTTGCCTCTTGTCTGTAGGAAAGTGTTTATAAAAGTAGCTATGTTGAGACTTGTGTTACTTACCAAGTTGCCATGATAAATATTAATTAGTTACAAGCTTTGAATACCTGATTTCAAGAGCTCTGAAAAGCACTTATACATAGGTCTAGGTTAAAATGCTTCCTCGAAATCAAAAAGCCTTTGCCACTTCAATATCATACAGAATTGGATAATGTTTATGAACCAAACTGACATAATACCATGGCAACAGTTTGAATATTTAATTAAAAACACTGCGTTTTAATGTTAACGTCTTACTTTTCTTGATGGAATCAATTTAAAGAGCTGCTTAGATGAGTAAGATGTGTTATTAAAACAAAAATCTGGCATGACCTGCCAACCTTATATCGTTTTGATCCGGAGATGATTTTAAAACCCTCTTAATCCTGGATCAATGAAGTAAGATTTGTTGAAGAACCATTACTTGATTAACATTCTCCTTGTGAGTTGAAAACAAGCAACGATATGCAGCACTTGGTTAGTTTGAGGTATAACTCTGATATTGACTCAAATTCATATCGACTCAAATTCATTGTTGGAAAGGGCCATACACTGCTGCAGACACATTTTAAGAGCTCTTTATCAGGTAACCCTTTTCCTCATATGGCAATTCTGCAGCAGACAACTTTGAACATAAGTTGTCAAAAAATAGAAGATCTCTATAATTGAATGGCTATCCGATGACTAAAAGTGGAAGACATTGTGGGAAAAGGAGCAATTTCTTCTTTTGTCACTGTTTTCAAAAAGCTGTCTGCTGCAGAGGCGTCACAAAGTCGTCTGCTGCATAATTGTTGTATGAGGGAAAGGGTTAAGAGCATCCAGCTTTGGAGCAGGAGTCCAAATGATCAATCAGTAAAAGGGACTAATTCTGTTCACAGAAAGTTAATAGATTTATCACTGTGTGTAATCAGGAATGTTGAGGGTGCTGACAGTTCTAGATGTGGATTCTATCTTACTGTATCTGTATGGAACATCCATGCATTTCCTGTTTATCAGTTGTGATCATCCTATCTCCATAACCTCACCCTGGCTTGTTGTTGGCTTTGATAATGAGCTGTGCCAAGTCCAATTAACACTTTTCTTGAACCAGAATAGTTTACCCTTTCCCACATGCAGATGCAATTTTGACCAATCTGCAAAAGACTACTAAAATTAAAACGATGAGGCAAGAGAATTTGTTCATAATGAACACATTTATTTCTCAACTTTAATAACAAATTAGCTGGCATTTATAAAGATCTCAATATATTTGTTGAGCCTAAAGTCCTCTGCTGCAGATTTGTTGTATTTGTGAAATGGTTCAGACGCAGCAGACAGACAATGTTTTGACAACTTTGTTGGAAAAGGAATAAAATGTTCAAATCAATGGAGCTCGTTTCCCTATAATGCTTTCAAAACTCCATATCAAGCATGTTCCTTTTATTCAGGTAAATGTTTTACCTTCTTCTTGATAAGATACTTTTCCAAGTAGTCGAGATCTGCTTGAAATTTAGTTTATTAGCCCTTTCCCACATACGACAATTCTGCAGCAGACGACTTTGAACATATTTTGTCAAATAATGGAAAATCTCTATAATTGAATGGATAACCTATGACTAAAAGTGGAAAACATTGTGACAAAAGGAGAAATTGCACGTTTTGTGCAATTTCTTCTTTTGTCACTATGTTTTCATAAAGCCGTCTGCTGCAGAGGCGTCAGAAAGCGTCTATATGAGGGAAAGGGTTAAAAAGAATGTTAACGTCATCAATAGAATGCTTTGATAAGGTGTTGTATAAATAATTATCCTTTTTCCAGAATGGTTTCAAATGATGTCTGTATGAGGGGTAGCAAAAGTTTCAGCTATGGAACCCATTTAAGAATTTTGTTTGCATATAAATTAACCCTTTCCCACATGCAACAAATCTGCAATCTGCAGCAGATGACTTAGAAACACACATAAATATGGAATGCTCTATAAATGATGGTTAAATAATTGAAAAGATTTGTAAACATTGGCAAAAGGAGAAATTGCTCACTTTCATATGTTGCAGAGGCATCCTAAAGTGTCTTGTTTGTTTGAAAGGGTTAACACAGACCAATTCGATCTTGAGTTGCCAAATGTACAGTGAGTGAGGTTAATATGCCCTGACATTTTACATGGATGATGCAGGTCGAAAGATCCAGCAAGATTTTATCTAACATCAGACAAACACAGGAAAACGATAGCATTTCTTGGAATTTTAGAGATTCTTCAGGATAAACCCTTTCTCACTTGTAGACGCTTTCTGACGCCTCTGCAGCAGACAGCTTTTTGAAAACATAGTGACAAAAGAAGAAATTGCTCAAAATGAGCAATTTCTCCCTTTGCCACAATGTTTTCCAACTTTAGTCATAGGTTATCCATTCAATTATAGATATTTTCTATGTTTTGACAAAGCATATTCAAAGTCGTCTGCTGCAGAATTGTTGTATGAGGGAAAGGGTTAACCATTGCTCACTTGAAGCAGCATCAGACAAACACGAGAACAATGATAGCACTTCTTGAAAAATTCTAGATTGCACTTATTGAAGCCATCATAATCCAACATACAGGAAATTTGCAGCAGAAAATGGAAAATGTCTTCAAATGAAAAATTTAATTGGATAGAGTTAAACTTTGTGGCAACTGGAGAAGTTTCTACATTTTCCACAACTTTTGCAAAAGCCGTCTGCTGTAGAGCAGCAGAAAGAGTCTGTATGTGGGAAAGGGTTAACTTTTTTCTCACATGCTGAATACATAATAATGAATCTGCAGCAGACAACTTTTGAAAACATTGTTGCAATTTATATGACTTGAGCACCTTCAATTGCAATAATGTTTCAGCTCTAATTTGATAACTATATATTCTATCTATACAGTATAGAGATTGTCCAGATTTCCTATGTGGGAAAGGGCGAATGTTTCTCGGGTATTATTTGATTTGCACAATCATATAAATGCGGCAGAGATCTGCCAAGATTTTGAAAACATTGGGCCCAAGGCCCACTGAGTCTGAAAACGGTGGGCCATTTTCAAAAACTTTGGGCCATTGTAAAAAAAAAAATATTTGAAACGTCGGACGTTATTTTCACAACATTCTCCTTTGATAGTGACTTGTGTGCCTCTGTAGGCCTTGTAATACCATAACTGCAGACGACGTCGATGGATTTGTGGACAAGTCAATCGTGTCTGACAGGTTAACGAATTCGATATTTGACACTCGATCACGCGATTTACATAAAACAGACACTTTTTCAATGTTACTGTTATCATCTTTATCCATTGTTTACTCTTTTGGGGCATAGTCATTAAAATAATTAAACAATAACATTGACAGTTTTTGTTTCGCCGCCATATTGAAATAAGCGTCATTGTCTACCAATGCTGTTTCGTTCCCATTCGTATTCGCGGTTCTGGCGATTCGCCCCATATCGATTTGGGGCGAATCGCCAGAACCGCGAATACGAATGGGAACGAAACAATGCACATGCTTAGCAGGTGCGCGGAGATTCCCAAGCGTGGGGATGCCCACTTTTAAAATGAGGCACAATGTCATAGGAAAATGGCGACTACTACATTATTTACTAGTGTTTTGGTTAATCAAAATACTGTTTTGAGTTGGTAAATGTTTTCAAATGTCTGGGATTTTGTCTCATGAAAGGTCGGATATTTATATGGTATCTGATAATTCGTATTTTTTGTGTTCTCCCTTCGACTTTATTCCTGTTTTTAAGTCAAAATAGTAAATTTAAGCCTCAATTTCGGCCGCGCCCAGGGCCCATTTGTGGGAATTCTGTTGCGCCATTCTCAATTAAACTGCGCCAATGGCGCAAAAACGCAGCCTCGGCAGATCTCTGTGCGGTAAAATGCATTTGTATGTTTTTGTTGGAAGTTATTATTGTATGTTGGTGGTCTGCTAAGCGCAGATGGTATTATCTGTTGTGTTGTTTTAGATCTCTTGATAATTATCCGGTTTAACATTTTCCCAGTTGCAGACAAAATTTTGTGTATCTGTAATAGATGACTTTGCCACAATGTTTTACTTTCTTCCGTAAGTATACTTCTATTTATAGAATGTTTGCCCAGATATGTTACAGGTTGTAGATTTGTATGTGGGAAAGGATTAATTTCTTGTGACTTTACCAAACCTTTTGTTGTTGGTACTTGTTGGTTATAATAAAGCTTTCTCTCATACATGAAACCTGCAACGTATGACATTGAAATTGAGTAAACAAAATGGAAATTGTCTATGAACAATTATGGATCCAAGTTGAAAATCTTGTGGCAAAAGGAAAATTGGTCATGATGAGCAATTTCTTCTTTGGCCATTTGTTTCGAAAGTTTTCTGCTGTAGTCGAGGTGTCAGAGGGCATCTTAATGTGGTAAAGGTTTAAATTGTACGAGTCAGATATTTCAGTAAATACCAACAACATAGCTTAATACTTTTTATTGCCTGAAAGTAAAGCAGAATGATATATGAGTCTGAACTAACCAGAACTTGTGTAAACTAATGTCTATTATGATGCAAGTTTTTTCCTCTCGTCTATTTTATGATCTAATATGTCTCTGGAAGATACCAGAATGTTCATGAACATGGCAATTTTACTGCCAGGTCATGTAAACTTTGCGTTTTTTGTTTATGAATATATTGTTCTTCTTTTCCAATTGAACCCTTTTCAACATACAAATCTGCAGTATGTGTTTTGGAAAAAGACAAACAAGAAGATCATTGAATCGTCAGTTTTAAAATTGCATCAAAGTGCATCTACAATTTGGAAAGGATACAATGATATGTTTGTGTGGGGGAAAGGATTGAACAAATTGAAATTGTGGACAAAATCACAATTTTCAGTGGAAATCTTCTGGGTTTGCACATTTAAGGTTATCAAAACTTGTTTCATTGTACAGGGTTACTGAGGCGTGTACCTATTTCTTTCTGGATGATGACACGATTGTAGCATTACAAAATTAGGCTGTCATGCATGTAGTATTGAGGATTGCTTTATTTGTGGAAAGCCCTTGATATTGGACTTTTTTCATGTGCTAAAATTCTTAACCCTCTACAAAAAACAACAAAAGCTACAGCAGACTTTAACCTCTGTTCCCTCATACAGCAATTATGCAGAAAAAGGCTTTGAAAACATGTAGGCAAAAACAGAATTGTCGTTTGAGGGAAAGGGTTAAAGCAGTGTGAACAAGTTTCGTCATATGTTTGATGATAAATTATTTTGGACAGTAATGAATTCAATCATTTTAATTGTGACACAAATTAATTAACATGCTTTTTAATGACAGTATTTTTACTAGATAAGGAGGAGTAACTGGTCTTTTTCCATCTCTTATGACTCTACTAATAACCCTATATGTTGTGTGTACTGAAAAGAATCGTCCGTCTCACTGAGATTATTCTTTTGAGTACCCACAACATAGGGTTTGAGGGTCAAATAAAGGTTTGGGGATGCAAAATATTTTTTTAGGTTTGCATAATGGCGATGCTTTTACAACTTACGAAAGAAATATTTTTTTTCAAAATATCTTTGTACACCTTTCATGTACAACAAACATTTGCTGAAGATGACTGAATACATCCCAGTAACAGCAATCTATAATAGCAAGTGAAATTATATTAAGGAGTTTTGGCATAAGGAGAAATTGCTCAATGATGGACCACAATACATCCGTGGCAGGCATTAAAAAACTGTCTGCATGTAGGAATAGGTTAGCTCTATTATTTCCAACTTTTCTGAGGATAACTGTGAAAATTTCTCCTTTTAAAGAATTAATTGTTGTCATGAAAGTTAACCTGGTATGACAGTTTTTGTTTTGTGATATTCGATATAGCTTAACATTTTGAATATGTCACTGTGTAGGGTCTACTAGGAAAAGGCATTAAGTTGATTAGTTTAAGCTTTTCAGACAAGAAAATTCAATCTTTGAATACGAAAAAAAAAATGAATAATTTTCCACCTCCATTCCTGATCAGGACATTTACAGTCGAAAGGAATGGCAGCACATTCATTGTCTGTATTGGTTCGTTTCATTTCCCTCAGAAATTCTGTGTTTTCCCCTGTTTTGTAATCAGAGGACTTTGAAAACAAATTCTTAATCAGGTGTGGTTGTTTTTACAAACCGTAGAATCAGATCTCGCGATAATGGGCATATTCTAAAAACCTTGTTTGACCTCCAAAACCTATGTTGTGGGTACCCAAAGGTTATGTCTCAGTGGGATTGTGAACCCACAACAAGAGTGCTTACAGAGATATCATAGAAGCAAGACCTTTTTACTCCTCCTAATCTAGTCCTTGGGTAGAATTGTTCCTTATTTCATTCTCTTACCCTATGATATTGGTACTCAAAGCATTGTCTTTCAAGATGGATATTATGAGTATACTCTCAACACAAGGAAACAATTGTAAGCAAGCAATGGTTTTAATATGCCAGTATTTTTATCTTGGTTAAATTAGGAAAAATTATTTAGAACTAGTATCAGTATTTTAGTTGTGATATATGACTAGTGTGCATCGGGTCATATATTATGGGGGCATGTTGCTTTAATCCTTTCCCTCATATAGACGCTTTCTGACGCCTCTGCAGCAGACAGCTTTTTGAAAACTTAGTGACAGAAGAAAAATTGCTCAAAACAAGCAATTTCTCCTTTTGACACAATATTTTCCACTTTTAGTCATAGGTTATCCATTCAATTATAGAGATTTTCTATTTTTTCACAAAATATGTTCAAAGACATTCTGCTGCAGAATTGTCGTATGAGGGAAAAGGTTAATGTTTTTCCCACATGAAGACACTTTTTAACACGTCTGCTGCAGACTTCTTTTAAAAATATTGTGCCGAATTGAGAAATTATCAGAATGAGCAATTTCTCCTTTTCCATCGATATATAAAAAATATTTTTCCAGTTAATCTTATTTTACAAATATTGCTGATGCTGTTCAAGGTGGACAGACAACTTTACACTTACATATAAGACAGAGGGTTTGTATACAGACAGCTATAAAGAATAATGGCACATCAACAAGTTATAAATCAGTGCAACTACGTTAGTTTTATTTACATTTCTTCACCCTCCAATTTATGGGATGAGAAGTCATATTTCTCTGCAATCTTTAATAACTTTTGAAGACTTGACTTTAATGTTGTTGGTTTTTGCATTCATTTGACTTACGTAGAGATATAATGGTTTGGGAAAGCCATTTAGGGGGGTTATCCTGAAATGTTAGTGCCTTGCTTGATTGAAAGCTGGCTTAATGTATTGCCTCTCCAACAGACAACGTTTTGAAAATATGAAGGATAGTTTAGATTTTTGTTTTTTTACTTTGTCTAGTAATTGCAAATCAGGGAATAAGTCCTCACGGGTAATTGAAAATCAGGGAATGTTTTCAGATATTTGTGTACAGACATTTTGTTCTTCTAATTGGTTTAAAGTTGGCTGAAAACAATGCTATGTTCATCTTTCTGTGTTTGTATCATTAGGTCAAACATTCATAGCTTGTTAACCCTTTATTATGTTAGAATAACAATATTGAAAGCAGGTCCATTTGGAACTTCGGAGATCTATAGGGCAGTCTGCATCATAATGGATGTAACTGCACATCAGTAAATTTAAGAAAGGCATTACTATTTTCAAATGATGCAGTATTCACCTATCAAAATTCAGATTATTACCCATCAAAATTCAGATTTAATACATTTATAGAATAAGTCTTATAAAATGATCAAGTTTGGTCTAAGATTGTTGGCATTGCCTTGGCATAAAGTTGGCAGTGTTTACCAGCTCATTAACCCTTTCCCTCATACGGCAATTCTGCAGCAGACGACTTTGGGCGTTTTTTGTCAAAAAATAGAAAATCTCCATAATTGAATTGATAACCTATGACAAAAAGTGGAAAACATTGTGGCAAAAGGAGAAATTGCATGTTTTGTGCAATTTCTTCTTTTGTCACTCTGTTTTCAAAAAGCTGTCTGCTGCCTGGGCGTCAGAAAGCGTCTATATGAGGGAAAGGGTTAGCCCTTTCCCACTGATGTCTTTGAGAAAGTCTAGTAAAAGATATATAGAGAAAGTCTCTCTATGCAGGTATAATCATTGAATAGAGTTTAAATTATAAGTATTTACTCCTTTCGTTGACATGTATTTTAAATTGTCTGCTGCAGATGCATCAAAGTGCGTCTTCTGTAAGGAAAGGTTTAATCCTTAACCAAGTTCACCTGGCCTTTCAAGTGACCTTTCTTTTATACCTTGCACACAAAAACAAAAGATTTTCTGACCCCGAAGCCATGCAATAGGTTTATCTTTAAATTTGTAGTTTCCTTGACAAAATTGTCCTTAATTATTTTATTCCTTTCCCTAGTAAATGCATGCTCAAAATTAGTTAAACTTCGACAAATTGAAATCAGAGTTATATATTAAATTTGTCTTCAAAAGCAACATATATAGCTGCCTTCATGGGTATATAATTCTTGATTACAGCATCGATGAATGTGGCAACAGAAAAAAGAGCATAGTGAAAACAGCTATTGAACTAAGTGAAGTTTAGCCAACAACTAGAATATAATAGTTTAAGATTTCTTAGTAATAGTATTTCTGCACTTTTATCTACAGATATACTATGCATGAGATGGATTTCTGTTATTTAACCCTTTCCCGCATACAACAAATTTGCTGAGACAACTTTGAAAACATAGTGACTAAAACCTGAAAAATATCCATAAAATATAGTTAACTTGTTTAATAAAGTTAAAACATTGTGGCCAAAGGGGAAATTTAAAACATTGTGGCCAAATGGGAAATTGATCATCATGAGCAATTTCTCCTTTTGCCACAATGTTTTCAAAAGTCGTCTGCTGCAAATGCATCTGAATGTTACGGCCAATATACAGGGTAGGCGTTTGAGTTGCTGGTAATTGTTAAGTCATTATTATATGAGTGTTTTGAACTTGGCATCAATTTGGAATATCGAAGAAATATGTACGCTTGATTTATTTCTTTATGGCCTCACCTGGACTATTATCAGTTAATTTTGTTTTAACCAAAACTCGGACAAAAATGAACCATAGAATGTTGTGAGAGACCAATTCTATTATTTGTTCAGAGTTGTTTCCCTTTAAATGTAAACTCTTTAACCCTTTCCCTCATACGACAATTCTGCAGCTGACGACTTTGAAATTATTTTGTCAAAACCTAGAAATTCTCCATAATTGAATGGATAACCTATGACAAAAAGTGGAAAACATTGTGGCAAAAGGAGAAATTGCACGTTTTGTGCAATTTCTTCTTTTGTCACTATGTTTTCAAAAAGCTGTCTGCTGCAGAGGCGTCAGAAAGCGTCTATATGAGGGAAAGGGTTAAGTAAATTTGATGTAAAGCAGATGAAAAGAAATGTTGGAAATTGAGAAATGGCTTCTTACTCTCATTTGTCACCCCCTTTCTTACTATTATTTGTCTGGCTATTTTCCCACTTATTTCCCGGGTTTTCAATTTCCAACCTAATATAATGCTAGCTTGCCATAATAATTATGCAGATGTGTGCAGTGATCAAGAACAGTCACTCTCCTATCACTGACTAAGGAGTTATTACTCTTTTACAGACTTTTCTTGTCTTATCATAGAAGGTATCAACTTCAAACAAAGCATCCACCTTTATAATTCCATCTCTTGTAAAATCCTGATCACTTCCATGGCTTCAATATAATTAGTAATGGGGCATGCAATCCTGCAGGCAATACAAGTGTTACTTGGAACACTCTTTTTTCAGAGTTTCAAAGGAGATGACCAACTTCTTTAACACTTTCCCACATACAACACATCTGCAGCAGATGACTTCGAAAACATCTCCTCAAAAATATGGAAAATTGCTGTAAATGAAGGTACAATTTCTGAAAGAAAAGTTGAACATTGCTCACTTTGAGCAGTTTGTCCTATCGTCGAAATGCTTTCAAAAGTTGTCTGGTGCAGAGGCATCAGAAAGTGCCTTTATGTGGGAAAGGGTTAATATATACCATATCAACTTCAAACCAATTCTGTAAGAGAGAAAAGTCTGTAAGCCATAGAGTATTTCTTGTCTTTGAAAAGTTAAGTGGTGCAAATCTACAAGAAAAGGCTAACCAAAAGCCCATTAGGGTATAAACATAGGGAATAAAACCTGTCATTAGCCAGCTTTCATTAGGTGACAATTGACTGTTAGATGAATGTTTTTATGTGTGATCTTTCAACCTGGGTCAGTGCAAAGTCTCCTTAACCCTTTCCCTCATACGACAATTTTGCAGCAGACAACTTATTTTGTCAAATAATGGAAAATCTCTATAATTGAATGGATAACCTATGACTAAAAGTGGAAAACATTGTTGCAAAAGGAGAAATTGCACGTTTTGTGCAATTTCTTCTTTTGTCACTATGTTTTCAAAAAGCCGTCTGCTGCAGAGGTGTCTGAAAGCGTCTATGTGAGGGAAAGGGTTAAACTAGAGTGCTTTATTGCCTCATTAACACACTCTCACATCTGATTGTTTCTTTATAGCTGCTGTTTTTCACTTGGATGGATGTTTTACCCATCCATCAGGGAAATGTCTGGGTGACCTCGATCAACTTATATCAAATCAATCTTTATTAATAGATTCTTGATTTAGAATCTGTTCACCCAGCCCCCTTCCCACATGCAACAATCCTGCAGCAGACAACCTTGTTCATGTTTTTGCCATAAATTGGGCAAAAACATGAACAATCTCCATATATGTGAATATAAGTATTGAATACGGCTGAAAACACCCAGGCAAAACTATGACATATCTCTATAATAAAAGTATAATTATATAATATAAAATTGAAAACATTGTAGCAAAAGTCGTCTGCTGTAGATGCATCAACATGACTGTCTGCTAATGGGAAAGGGTTAATGCCTCTGCTAATGTAGGTTGCAATGGGTGTTTGTACCAGGATCCCATGTGCTCTCTGTCTGGTTGACTCTTTATTTAGTAGTAAATTAATTAATCAGCCATAAAATATGTAAATGAAGAATGTATAGGTACTTGACAGTCAATTACCCTTTCTCACATGCAATACACTTTCTGACATCTCTGCAGCAGTCAACTTTAGAAAACATTGATTATGACTAACGGAGAAATTGCTCATGATAAGCAAACTTAATTAATTCAATAATTGTTTTTTTCATTGATAGAGAGTTTCGATATGTTTTACTTAACATCTTCAGTGTTGTATGCTTTTAAGATTTGTTGTATAGCGGAAAGGGATAGATGACCATGAGGTCCGGGATATTTCATTGATGGGTCATGCACCCCAAATTGATTATGATTGATTTATATAATTACATTTCATCCCCAGGCCTTAAAAGGGGATGTGGGAAAGCTGAAAACTCGTCCCATTCAGAATTAAAAATATCCTATTGCAATTGTAGGTGAATGTCAGGGCCTAATTTTGTTTCGAAAGAATTCTGTAGTTGGTAAGAACTCCATAATCTCTTACTTCAGTAATGTGCATTTTCATCATGTTCTCATCTGGATATGAGTGGTTTAAAATTGCGATTATAGTGTACATCCATTCCAAGAACTGAAACTACATTAATGTCTTTTTCAACAAAAAGTCATGGAGTAATTATGAAGTGGTTTGTTTTCCCATTTTGTTTTCGTTTATGTAGTCTTTCGCTAATTTCACATTACACTCTTTCTCCAATTCTAATTTCAAGAGTTAGAAGGTGATGGGTCAAATAGTGGGATAAGGGAAAACAATTTATGAATCTTTTTGACAGAAAGGTTGACAGTTTGACAGTCAGTGAGGTGTCTGTATTCGGCCATTACACAGGGATAAGGTATTCCAG